>SNQN01000890.1:48352-64193 GCA_008642245.1 Bassia scoparia
ACCTAAGATGAGAGTTTCAAATTAGACTCGACTTCTAGGTGAGAAAGATTAATTTTTGGTTGAAAATATTTTAACTAGCCCATACTTCCATAGATAAGTTGCAATAAATTAAAAAATGGAGGGGAGAAAGAATAAGTACAAAAATASAGAGTACGGTGCACGGTGCAATCCAATTGTTTGAATGAGTTGCCGGTTTTATTTCCAAACAACGTGCTCATTTGTCATTTTCACATCTCTTTCATTCTTCCGCTTCTTTTTTAATTCATACATCATCCCAGTTTTCTCTAATTGATTTTTGCCCTAATTCAGGAATTTATTCATTGTTAATACTTGAACTACGATTAATTCTTTCTTTATACCAAGTATATTATGATACTAAGTAATGCGCGTTTAATTCCGAATCTTTCAGTTTTCTTTCCAATAGCAATAGTCTTCTCCCAAGTAAGTTCTTCATTGTTTTTCTAACTTTTTTTATTTTTATTTTTATTTTTTTATATCGATTTCAATTACTCGCTTTTCTTATCTTCAATTCTGCCTTTTGGTTGTTTTASTCAATTTGGGTTCGGTTCAATTCTTTATTTTTATTTTCTTTGTGTTCCGAATTGTTTGAGTCCTTGATTTGGGGGTTTCATTGTTCAATCCTGCGTGAGCTGGGGTCTTGTAATGATCATTGTTGAAATTTCCCCAAATTGCTTCATGATCTATTCTATCTCTTCAATTACTTATTGTTATTGTTTGTCGTTCTGCTAGATTTCTAAACATATCTCATTGTTGTGACCATAAAGGTGATTGCTTTGAATTCAAGGTTCCAACTTTAATTGTGCACACCGCAACTTGATTTTGTTTTCATCAAATCTATAATTTCTATTGCTAGAAAGAATTGTTGTCTTTCCTTTGCTGATTATGAATTGTGAATTTGATGCTTCTCGTATTAATTCTTAAAAATGGAATCTTTTTTTTTTCAAGGTATCGGCCACAATTGTTGCAGATTTGCATTAAACAGCAGCTTTGTACCATAACTGGTTTATATTTGTTGGATAGATTGGTCGTTCCATTCTTATCATTGATGTATGTGTCAACTGTTATTTTATCCACTGTGATGTTGAAGAAGAGGATATGCTAGCCCAGCTTGCTTCAGTTTGCATCTCTCAGCAGTTCCTACCACAATTTTAGGCATTTTCCGCCTCATAGAAACATGAATTAGTTAATGTGAAGCCAATACTTTTGGAGGACTTGTACGAGGATGATGAAGTCAATAATTAAGCAAGTCCTCTTACTCACTTTGGTTTTGGTGGTCCTTGGTGTTTACGCAAAGGCGGATTCCGAAAAAGTTGGTCATCAGAGGTTAAGGGTTGCACCGTTGAAGGATTTTATAAATGACGTTACCGAAAGCACTGGCACTAAAGATGTATTTAGTACAGAGGCTACTTCTAGCAATCTTAATGAAGGAAAAGGTGGAAACAGCAGAGTCTCTGTTACAACTGTTGCATTGTTTACACTCGCAATGGCCGCTGCCAGTGGGTTCGGGGCGATTCCATTCTTTTTCGTGGAGCTTGATCCTCAGTGGGAGGGATTATGCAACGGAATGGCTGCTGGGGTTATGATCGCTGCAAGCTTTGACCTTATACAGGAAGGCCAGGAGTATGGTCATGGAAGCTGGGTTGTCTTTGGAATATTGTCTGGTGGAATTTTCATTGCACTCTGTAAGAAGGTGAGACACTGTCATCATTCATTAATGTGAATTTTTCTTTATGGACCGCACTGTTATATCCTTTGTTGAGCCCTTCCTATGATTACCACTATCATACAACCTCTTTTCTTGATTAGACTACATGGATATAGAGCTGACCCCATTCCAAACTCCTTTGACCAGCTAATGATTGAAGGGATCTACGATCATTACCTTCATAAACTTTGCTTGTCAATTGTCTTCCTACACTTGTTCTTGTATATATTTGAATAACATAGCTGCTTTCACAAAACTAGAGAAGACAATCGAAAGAAAGCTGGTATTAATTATTGTTGTTTAGTAAAGAATTCTTCTCATTCTTTCTCCTACAGCAACATGATTTTCTCTGCAGTATGGCTGGGTTATGGTGTTGTTTACCTTGAAGGGCTGTTACCTATTTTAGTTGTCGGCAATAATTAGCTAATGGGCAGAAATTATGAGGTTCCRATTTAATTATTTGTTTGTTACAATAGTCTATGCGGTTCATCTAATGATTCATGTCTAGCCCCCCTTTAAAAAATGATACTAAGACCTAGTTGTTGCTCATAACAATATTTTATTTGGTATAGAATGTAGGGGAGACAACATTGTTTATGGGACAATTGATAAGGGAACTGATTTAAGTTTGGGATGTTTATCCTCGTAGAATGCAATTTTTAAGTTTTATAATTGTGTGCAAACCTTCTCAAAATTGTTGAGGCCTTGAGGGAAGTCACATATACTTTAAGTGTTAATTATAATATTCATATGTTACAAAATTATTGACCTAGTGATTATTTTTCCTTATGAAATTAGGAAGATGATTTATCAACTTTTAACTCAGATGAAACTGGATTTAGGTCCGTTGTGATCCACAATTTAATATGAACATTCTCTCCACAATAAGTGATTTTGGTTATACTAGGATGCATGCACCTAATAACACTTGGTTCATGAAAAAAGATATTAAGGACACTCTTTCGGAGAGATTGCCTAACATAAGTGAATGGGCCTTTTGATTTTTGTAGTTGGTGATGTTGTCTTGTAATTTTCTTGAGAATCGAAAGGGTTTAAAGAGGGAAATCCAAAGAGTGGTATAGTTAAATCACGGATTCCCCTTTTGTTTTGCTTTTTTTAACACTCATCTTCATACTTCAAAGGCTCCCCTCATCAAAACACACACAAACAATTAAATGAAAAAACACCTTTTCTCCCATATCATATCATATCTACATGCTCATGATTGTGAGTGTACTTCCCAGAACATGAGATGTTTTAATTAATATTCATGAAGAAACTTGATGCTTTTGTACTTTTTTACCCTAGCAATTTTGTGAGTTTTACATGATATCAATCAATCAATCAAGGTCTTAATTCATAAATTTACTATACATAAGATTATAGTGACCCTTTTTATCAATATAGTGACCCTTATTATTTACCACTATATTGATGTAAAGTAAAAATGAGTCACTATATTGATATAAAGGGTAATGATATGCTTGATGCACAATAAATTTATTGTGCATCTGATGCATACAATACCTTCTGTAAATGGAATTGGCTACACAAATTATAAATGATATTACATGTGATTATCAACAAAGATCTTCCTCTTTCCCGTACAATCAAAAGCTTAATGTTAATGCAATTCGAATTGGTTCATATCTATCTTAACTCCTTCTAACCACGTCATTTTTGGTCTCCTTTGTATTGGTGAATCTTGCGGTTTTTATTTTCTCGATGTATGCAGCGACAACTTTCATGGATATCATCATTTCTTATCTATCCCTTAGAGGCTTCGAGTGTTTTCACACATCATGTACATCTTTGCAACTCCCTCCTTCTTAATGTGCTCTTTCTTTAAACATTTACAAAATTTTCCCTTCAACTATCAAGGATGATTCAGTCATGCAATGTTGCCACCTGAATTCAATCAAATCCTCTTATCCACATCTTGGTCAATATCACCAGGCTTCTTATTAACCCATGATACTTAAAGGAGTTAAAGCTGTCACTCATGGACAAATCCTTTCCATCTGCACCTATTATTTTGAATTGTACATTATATTTGAAAATTTTGTTTTGATTTTGGAAATTGCTTTTGGATGCCTTGACTCTTGATGTCTTCACTCTGAAGTGGTATGAATTTTTTGATCCAGGTGCTTGATCGTTATGGTGAGGTGAGCATGCTTGACATAAAAGGTGCTGATGCAGCAAAAGTTGTTCTTGTGATTGGAATTATGACCCTGCATGCTTTTGGGGAAGGCGCTGGTGTGGGGGTTTCGTTTGCTGGTTCAAGGGGTTTATCTCAGGGTCTCCTAGTGACTTTAGCTATTGCTGTTCACAATATACCAGAAGGGTTGGCTGTCAGTATGATGCTGTCTTCAAGGGGGGTTTCTCCACAAAATGCCATGCTGTGGAGCGTGCTTACTTCATTGCCTCAGGTACTCTATTATGCTTTATATGTAATTTTCGATGAAGAAAGGTGTTACTGATCACACACACACACACACACACACACACACACACACATGACAACCCTCTTTAAGCTAATTGTATTAGGATTTTTGTACACAGTTTTATTTTGATCGCCATGGAGATTGGATGTTTCTTGATATTTTCCTCCAGTTGCATCCCAAATTTGATATTGAAAAGCTTAATCTGCCCCTTGCTTGTCATTTTATGTTTTGTTTGTCCTGTAGGCCTGTATTATCAAACTATTGCTACACAAAGTATAGGAAATAGTAGATTTAGGGATGCCTTTAGAGTTGTCCAGTAAAGGTAGTAGTTGATATCTGATAAATTTATGTTGTTGCCTTTGGCCTTTGATCAAGATTCAAGCTCAAAGAATTGAGTGGTCTAAATGTATTATACAACCAAATACGATGTGGTGATGCCACTCTGTGGTATAGGTTTATAAATCAACTCTCTTTAGATGAATATTCTTCGACCAGATTTGTTTGATAGTTGGCAGGCTGAATTACTGACTTCAAGCTTATCTTTTTTCCATTTAAAATCTCTTTTTCTTTTGCCTGTTGTGGTTTCTGTTAACTGAAAAGCATCAGGATAGTATTTCATGGTAATTACTTATTATATACTTTGTATGTTTTTCTGTAGGGATGACAAGTGCAAACTGATTTGGTTTTAACATCTGTCTAAATTGCAGCCTATTGTGGCAGTCCCAGCTTTTATATGTGCTGATGCATTTAACAAGTTCTTGCCTTTCTGCACGGGCTTTGCTGCTGGATGTATGATCTGGATGGTTATTGCAGAAGTTCTTCCAGATGCATTTAAGGTTTAGCATATTCTTTCTAACTTCAATACTTGATTTTCAGAAAACATATTTCTTGAAAGCTGACCAGTTATTTTCTTGTGTTTACAGGAAGCCTCATCATCTCAAGTAGCATCTGCAGCAACACTATCAGTTGCTTTTATGGAAGCACTGGGCTATATCTTTCAAAATTTTAGTAATAACTACAAGTGAGCACTCGTGGTTCAAATATAMTTTTAAAAAGTTTTTGAGGTCTTGGCTGTTTCTTTCTTGTCTACCCTTAGAAGAGAGCCCTGAAGCAGCTAGTCAGTACTTTGGTGAGAATAGTTGTTTGTGCATTAAGATTTATAAAAAAAGTTTCTGTTTCTTTTGTGTCATTGCAGATCAGAGGATGTTTCTGGCTTTGTCATCTCCTTACTTTTTGGACTGGGGCCACTGCTTGGTGGTATGGTCCTTGTGGCATTTGCTGTTGCATTTCATCTCCAGCATGCGTTGTTGACAGGTCTAGCTTGTGGGATTGCCTTTGTCCTGGGTGCCTGGCGACCTGTTCAGCTACTTCTATATTCAAAAATGGGGTTCTTTCCACTGATATTGTTGCTTGCCTTTGGAGCTGTTGTTGTACATGTTTTAACAAGAAGCATCTTGAATGTTGTTAAACAAAAGAGAAACACACCAAATGTCTTGTTCTCTGTTTCTGGCTGTTCTTTGAGTGCCTTGACACTTCAGTCATTTTTATCATGTACAGCAATTGCGTTCCATGCTCTGGCAGAAGGCCTTGCACTGGGAGTTGCGGCACCTAAAGCTTATGGGCTTGGCCAATATATAGTACTTCCCGTGTCTCTACATGGGCTTATTCGTGGGGCGGCYGCAGCAAGCTGCATTTTTGGGGCAACAGATAGCTGGCATGGTTCCCTTGCAGCTGCAACACTGATTGGGTTGGTGGGCCCTGTGTCAGCTATTGGAGCAATAATAACTGGGATAGACTACAGGGGACTAGATCACTTGATGGTAATTGCATGTGGGGGGTTACTCCCAATTTTTGGTAGCATAGTTACCAGAGCAGTGAAGTTGGATCGACAAAAGTGTACTTTTGGTATGATAATTGGTGTGGGTTTTGCTAGTGTTTGTTTAACGTTCACGAAGCTGGTTTGCTTGAACACACCCTATTGCAATTCTGCCCCAGAAGCTGTTAGATAGAGTTGATGATATGCAAGGTGCATGTTGCTGCACATAGACAACGGGAAATTTGTTGAAATTTGAAGATAAKTGATTTGTGGGGTGTTGTGGTAGAAATTTTTGGTTAGGCTGTACATCCGATACACTTACTTGAATATATATTGCTTCACTGTACAGCATGATTTATGTTATGTAACTCTGCTTTCTGAAACTCCTCCCTCCCTCATTCTCTTTACTTGAATTAATCTCTATAATATAATTCTGGTCAATGTGTAATCTAAACTAAATGTGTCTGAATTTCSAATTCATCACATATTCTTGTCAGAGAATTACTTAAATTTTGAGTTGGTCTTGCCATTTTTGAACTTAGTAATGCTATGCGGTTGCTGCCAACTTCTGGAGTAGATCAGCCAAGTATAATTGTGTCCTATACGGAATATGTTCGAATTCATGTTTTTTTGTTTGATTCTCTGTACCTTAAAACGCAATGTAAGTTAGAYACTTAGATTTGACAAGTAAATATTATGTTATTGTCTTCGCTTAGTTAATTGATTTATTTGACTTGTATAATTSAATCAAATTTATTTTGTCATTCGCTAGTTTATTAGAATTTCAAAATTTGCTCCATCCCTTAGTTAAAGTTTCTATTGTGATATTGTTTTGTTTAGAACATGGCCGAGCGTTCAATTTTTTGGCTATTGTGTTGTTGGGGTGGAAGCCTTATTCAAAGTAATGGGGATGTTGTGTATAATGGCGGGGACTGGGGAGAAGAAGTTTGTTTTTGTCAACTGTAGAGTGTAGAATGAATTATTTTCAAGTATTCCAGGAAATTTATGGAGTAATAGGGTGTGATCAAACACATGTGGAATTGAAGGTTCTCATGAGTAAGGGGGGCAAAAGCTGACACGACACGAAAAAAAAGCGGGTTAGGTCTGATTTTTTCAACACGAAAACGAAAATGGATCGACACGAAAAAAAATGGGTTAGATTCAAGTTGACATTTTTGACATGAAACCAAAACGATCTGACACGAAAAAAACAAAATTTCAAAATTTTTCTATGGGTCAAAATTTTAGGTCAAACTTTGTTTTTTTATCGTTTGTAATAGCCATTCGGACGATGCTTTTGATGACTTGTAATAGCCTAACGAACAAAGACTATGATCGTTTGTGGTGTGTACTTAAGTACTTTGTAAGTTTGTATTATTAAGTATTAATATTGGTAGCTAAAAAAATTCAGGTCACAATAAGCTAAGGTTGACCCAAAAAAATCAGGTCATATTCGAATCAACCTAACCCGATTTTTACAGTTATAWTTCGAAGCTAAAAAATCAGGTCAAATGGGTCATCGAGTCGACCTAAAAAAAGTCAGGCCGAGTTAAGCTAGGTTCGAAAAACCTAACATGAAAAAAAATCAGGTCGGGTTAGAGTTGGGATATTTCGACACGATAAGTATTCGACACGAACACAAATCCGACACGACACGACCCATTTGCCGCCCTTACTCATGAGGTATCCGTTGGATGTGAACTCTTTTGCACCCATTCTTAGGGCCGTGGCTAAGTTTTCAGGGGGCATTTGCAACTTCTTGTAAAGGGCCCTTAAGTTCAGTTTGGTTCAATTTCTCATAATCAAAAAGAAAAGGGCCTTAGTTTCTTACCCATGTGTTTGCTTCTTGTTCAATTTCTCGTAAGATGGCTTGAATAAAGTCATTAGCTTTTGTGTTCATTTCATATGTACATAGGTCTGTGGAATTCTAATCTTTGTCATGTACAAAGCCTTCTACTTTTGTATATTTTTTCGTTTTGGTTTACAGTTTTACATGTTCTGAAAGTAAGACTAGTGTTACATGCTCCTTAGTTTTGTTCTAGTCAATGTTTTTATGTTGTTGATTGCTATCTCTGCTATGTTTATCTTTTCAATTTACAACAATTACTACCCTTTTGCAGTGTTGCAGACCTGGAGCAGTAAAAACAAAAATCATGAGGGAAATACCAGTGTCTTTCACTACTAGCATTTTCTGTCCTAAAACTCGATTCTTGATGCAGCCCTTGCTCCTCCGGTAAGTCTATCACATCTACACGGAACTTGGTCTTTTTCATTAAGAAGAACTAAGATGAAGCCTCTGATGACCTGAAGCCAGTCTGCTATTTTATCTCTGATATGCGCCTTTTGGTATCCCTCGGCCTTCCACTTCTATTGGTTGAGTTTATCCTAATGTTCTACTTGGGATGTTGCTGTGCTTTCAGAATTTACCTCTTTATTAGTAACTATTTGTACTTTATACCTCAACACAGTTTCGATACAAGCTTCACTTTCTGACAATCTGATAATTTTGTAACAGGAAACTTCTGGAATGTATTTCTTTGGTGGCAATGGCAGGACGATTAAGTCTTCCCCAATGTCTTACAAGTCTTTCCTTTCAAACAGATTATGGGAGACATCATGTTATATATTTCTAGAGCTGAAGCGTACATATGAGAGTACCAACCAACTATGCGAGACTCTAAGAGACTAAGACTATAATTATAATAGATTAACCATCTATAGTTTCTTGAGTGATTTGGAAAGTAGATGTTACTTGAGTTAATACTTAATAATAAATGCAATTGTTAACTTGTGTAAATTCGATTGCTTTTCCTCACTTTTCTTTCATACTTTGTATACGGAGTATTTTTTTTTTTTTTTTTTTTTTTTTTTGTATACTTATGGGGTATCTACTTGTTGATTGTTCAACTGGGGAAATGTGGATGAAGCTAGTTTAAGTCTGCAAGTTGGGATTTGTTCAAGCAAAATTTAAGTCAAGCAAAATTTAAGTAACTGGAAAAGAATAATCAAATAACAATGAAGTGGGTGATTCAATCAACTATAAGACAAATGATATTGCTATAATTTGCTCATACAATGAAAATATGCTTAAGTTCTCAATATCAGTAAGTTGTGTGTTTTACAGGGTCGACAACTCCTCTACTTATATTAACATGAAAGATTCGTTCCTAGTAACTATCCACCACTATGTTCATGCCTGGAAAATAGGGACGGKTATTAGACTTTTGGCCGTTGGACGAGTTAGTGGCTTGATCATCAAGACTTCTTCTGCTGACTAAGAAATGGCTACTGTCTTTACTTTAGACTTTATCCACGTTCCTGGGCCTGGCCCACTTGCTCAAATATTCGCAGCACACCTGAGATCCGCACCTCAAACGTGGGCCATAAAATGGGCCCAACAATTGCCCCCAATCGACAATTGGCACAGGCGGGAGAGTTTAAATTTTGCAAATTGTTGATTTAACTTCCTGGGATACGTGTGCGGTTGTGGTGTGTTTACTCCTACCGATGTCAAATCATATAAATGATGCACTCTTTCTTATTTCCACCGGTTATTAATCGTTCTGGCGTTTCGACTTCTTCATTTCAGGCACACTCCTTCCTTAGCTTCTCTCTGCTCTTCTTCTTCGTCCTTTGTCTTTCCCTTTTCTTCATCTTGTTTCAATGGCTTCTTCTCCCACGTTTATTCACCAAAATATGTTAGAAGTTAAAAATAAACATTCGACCAAGCTCACCAACGCTGACCGAGTAAAGAAACAATGTCGTTTGCCTGAGGGGGCTAAGKTCGTGGTGCCTCCTCCTCAGGTGAAGGCTGATTCGGTGGCTCTTGGTTGGGTTTGCTTTTATGAATACCCCTTCAAGACGGGACATGTATTTCCATTTGGTGATCTCACTAGACAATTTCTGGCTCACTACAAAGTTTCCCCGTGTCAGTTCATGCCCCATGTTTGGAGGATTCTGCTCGGGTTGGAAGTTTTGTTGGCGAATAAGAAGGATAGTTTGGAGTTAACTTGAGTGATTTAGGTTATGTTTATGAATTCAAAACAGTTGGATCTACGAGGGTCAATTTGATGCCTRGGAAGGGTAGGTCAAACCTTATAATCGAGTKAGATAATGCCAATGATCGGGGCTGGGCAAAAAGGTTTTTCTTCGTGGAAGCAAAAAGTTTAGGAGATTGTGGTTCRTTTTTGTTCGATGACTGGGTTGGAGGTAGGAGTGTTTGGCCTTTTAGATGGGTGCATTTCTCATTTTGGCTTTTCTGTCTGTGATGGTTGTTTGTGTTTTCTCCTTTTTCCTGCTTTTTCTCTGTATTTCTCATGGTCTCTGCAAYAGGTGTTAAAGAATTACCTCCTTTCCCGATTGATCCTGGATCTGAAGCTCGTGTGAAGGCAATTGAGGATATCGACCCGGACGAGCGGGTGTTTCTCGTGTTGAGGGATCAGCGTCTGGAGGAGTTGGGCGAGACTGAAGTATTAGAATCGGAGGAGGAGACGGAGGAAGACGTTAAACCTCTCCCACTTTCCCGTGTACGGAGAAGCGAAAGGGGGACCCCCCGACGTATTGATTTCGGCACYGAGGTCGTAGTCGTCGTTGACGAGGGAGACATGGCAAGCGATGCGTCACATGGTAAGTCATTTTTGTCCCGTCACTCGTCAATTACAAGTCGTCCAGGTTGTGTACTCATATTGATGTCGTGGCTAGGTAACAAGTCGATTTGGGCTCCCTCCTGGTGGGAACTCGACAGTTTGGCAAAGAAGCAGAAGCTCGATCCGTCTGTTTCGGCATCCAAGACATCTGATGCTCCGAAAGGGGGAATGCCTGTTTCGTCGACTCCTCCTGTTGGTGACAATGCTCGAGTACAACTGACTTTGTCGGCGGCCTTTTGCAACTACGAGGGTGGTTTGAAATCTATCAAGTCAGGCGTTGGTCGTCTTCTTCTCCCGGCTGCTAGGGAGCATCTGAAGAAATTTTCCACTGTCGACTTGCTCACTGAGGCTGCAGCTTCGTCCTTCTCGGTACGTTCTTTTGTTCCCTGGTTCTCGATCTGTTGTAATCATGGTTGTCGTTATGATTCGTCGGCTTTGTTTTTCAGAATGTTCAACATYTGCTGATGGCAAAGGAGCAATTGATGTATTTCGAGAAGCAGGTGGCTGCTCTTAAAGAGTCAGAGGGTAATCTGAAGGAGAAGCTGACTCGGTGTGAGGAGGTCATTCGTCAATTTCAGGAGAACCAGAAGCGTCTGYTGGAGTATGCCGAGAGGAAGAGGAATGAGGCTTTGGTCTCGGGGGCCTATTATGCTTTGAAGACTCGTTCTGACACCTTGAGAGAATTTAAGGAGGGAAGGTCGGCTGCTTGGGACGTGGCGAAGGAGAGTTCGATGTTTGACGAGAGATATGGCAATATGTCTCCTCCTAGAATCGACGATGGAGTGGATTTGGAGTCGTTCATCGTTTCGACGGAGGTGATATCGGATGGGACAGTCGACAAGGGCAATGCTTCTGGGAAGGTGACAAGCACTAGTAAGAAGGTTTAGGGTGGTTTTAGTGTTTCTTATGTATCTTTTGGGTATTGTGGTTGGTCTTTGGACATTATTTATTTTGGTGGGGATATGAATGTATGTATGGTGGTCTTTTGGATTTAAGTGGCTGTATTTTATTTGCCTTTCTGRCTGGGTTTCAGAAGGAAGGATATGAAACTTGTTTTGTATGATGATTGCTTCCGTTCTTCGTTTTTGCTTGTTTATTGCGTATTTCTGTGTGTTTGCTGTTGTATGTTTCCAATTGTTGTGACTGTTGTCTTGGCCAAGCTGAGTGTTTAGGCAAGGATGAACTTGTGCAGGTTGCATCCCTGTCTGTTTGTGGCTTTGATGTGGCCACCTTTGTGTCACGTTTGTGTTAGGTAAAAAATAAAAATAGTCRTGTTATAGATGAGGATCGTAAATGAAACAAATGGCGTTTTATKAATATTGCGTGAGTACATCTGAAAGTGTCTTACAAACAGAATATTTAATAAAGATAGAAATCAACAGGGGATGGACTGGCAAATACYAGAAAGTAAGTGATACGTCCTTATCGTCTTCTTTAGGTTGCGTCAATTGGATAGGATTCTTCTGATCTGAYGAGTTGGCGTCACTTCATTCGGATTTGGGTCGGCTGGGTAGTGCTCGTTTCGTCAGCACAGGCATACGTTCATTGCCCCCGGTCTAGGCTCGGTCTTGAATTGTCTTCTTTGTTTTACTTCTGACTCGTCATGTACAGCTTGATTAGGGGAAGATTCGTCCTTGATTTGCAAAACATCAGTTAGGACTAGCCTTTGGCGTTTTTGCCAAAGGCCCTCCGACGCTCAAGTTAGTAATGGCTTTGTGTAAAATTTAATTGAAAATAGGACGGATGGTATTACCTGTCGACTTCGTTCTTTCGTCTGTTGTGCGTTTATCCTGCAAAGCAATGGTTAGGACTGACCTTTGGCGTTTTTGCCAAAGGCCCTCCGACGCTCAAGTTAGTAATGGCTTTGTGTAAAATTTAATTGAAAATAGGACGGATGGTATTACCTGTCGACTTCGTTCTTTCGTCTGTTGTGCGTTTATCCTGCAAAGCAATGGTTAGGACTGACCTTTGGCATTTTTGCCAAAGGCCCTCCGACGCTCAAGTTAGTAATCGTCATAGTGTTATGTAAATCGTATGTAATCGGAGTGATGTGCTTACCTGTTGTTCTTGTGTCGTTTTCAAAAGTGGTAAATTTTGAGGTTGTGGGCGTTCCACGACCTTGGGACTGGCTTGCCTGCTGTGTCCTCTAGTCAATATGCCCCCTGACCTACGGTCTTGACGATTCGATACGGACCTTCCCAGTTGGGGCTGAATTTTCCCTGATTTGCTGTTCCGAAGGTGCGTCATAGAACCCAATCGTTGATTTTGAAGGCTCTTACCCGGACGTTCTTATTGTATGCCCTGGCGACGCTTTGTTGGTAGGCTTCTAACCTGATCTTGGCTCTGTCTCTCAGCTCGTCGATAGTGTCTAGATCGTGGGTCATCTCGACTTAGTTCCTGTCTTGAGATAGGAGTCCGTACCTGGAGGTGGGTAGTTCGACCTCGGTTGGTATGACGGCTTATGCGCCGAAGACGAGTGAATATGAGGTATGAACGGTTGATGTCTTGGGGGTTGTCCTATCTGCCCAAAGGATGTATGGTAGCTCGTYTGCCCATGCGCCTGCTGCTTGTTCRCATCTCTTTTTGAGGTTGTTGATTATTATTTTGTTGCTGGATTCCGCTTGTCCGTTACACTGTGGATATCTGGGGGTCGATGTTTCCAGGGTTATGTTCCATTTCGCGCAGAATTGCCTGGTGGGCTTGCTTATGAACTGTGATCCATTGTCGCATACTATCTCTGCTGGTACTCCGAATCTCGTCAATATATTCCTCTTAATGAAAGATATTACCTGTTTATCCGTGACGTGTCGGAATGCTTCTGCCTCGACCCATTTYGAGAAGTAGTCCGTCATTGCTAGCATGAACACTCTTTGCCCTGATGCTGCTGGGAGTGGTCCGACGATGTCCATTCCACATTTCATGAACGGCCACGAAGAAAGTATTGGGTGTAGTTGTTYGCTTGGCTGGTGCTTCAGTGGTGCATGCTATTGGCACTGTTTGCATTTCTTTGCGTAGTCTGATGCGTCTTGCCTCATGGTCGGCCAGAAGTATCCCACTCTGAGTGCTTTGTTGGCTAGGCTGCGTCCTCCARTGTGGTTACCKYATTCGCCCTCGTGCAAGCTCTTCAATGTTAACTCGGCTTCATCTTTGTCGAGACACCTGAGATATGGTCCTGCTAACGATTTTCTGAACAATATGTCGTCGATTAGGATGAACCTAGATGCTTTCATTCTGAACTTTCTGGCCTCCTTCTTGTCGTCCGACTCTTTGTTGTCTTTCAGCCACTCGACGTATGGTTTTCTCTAGCTGGTATYGTCGTCGACTAAATAGACTGATCTTTTATGTGTTTCCTCTGTCTTGTCGATCGCTGGTTCCATGAGGTGGATCAATGGAACTTCTGATTGTCCTTTTGGTTGAAAACACGATCCTAGGTTTGCGAGTGCGTCTGCTTCCATGTTTAGGTCCTTGGGGATTTGCTCGATTGTAAAGGCGTCGAATGACAGTGATAGGGTCTTCGCGACGTCCAGATAGGCTGTCATCTTAAAATCTTTTGCCGCGTATGATCCGTTCACTTGGTTGACGATCAAGAGGAAATCGCTTTTGACGCTTAATYGCTTCACTCCGAGGTCTTTGGCGACAGTTATTCCAAATATAAGTGCTTCGTACTCCGTCTCATTATTTGTTGCTTTGAACTCGCAATGTACGGCTAGGATAGTGGTGTCTCCTTGTGGTGATTTCAATACGACCCCGAGCCCTGATCCTTTCATATTCGATGACCCGTCGACTAGTAGGTTCCACTCGTCGTCGCGGGGTGCCAGGGTATGGATGTGGAGGATTTCTTTCTCGGCTTCGGGCAATAGAGATGGACTGAAGTCCGCGATGAAATCGGCTAGAGCCTGCGATTTGATTGCCGTTCTTAGTTCGTATCGGATGTCGTATGCCCCCAGCTGGACCATCCATTTGGTCATTCGTCCTGAAAGTTCGGGTCTCCTCATGATTGCTTTTATGGGAAAGTTAGTTTGGACAGATATAACATGGGATTCAAAATAGGGTTTGAGTTTTACGGAAGACATTACCAGTGAGAAGACCAACTTTTCAAGTAGAGAATACCTGCTTTGTGGTCCAGTCAGGGATTTGCTGACATAGTAGACGGGCAACTGTCGTCCGTCTTCTTCTCTCGTCAATACTGAACTTACCGCATGCTCCGAGACGGCGAGGTATAGCTGGAGCGTCTCTCCGTCTTTCGGCTTAGAGAGTAGTGGTGGYGTCGAGAGGTATTCTTTCAACTCGGCGAGGGCTCTTTCGTGGTTTTCTGTCCACTCGAATTTCTGATTTTTCCTCAATGCGTCGTAGAACAACCTGCACTTGTCAGAGGATTTTGAAATAAAACGATTAAGTGCGGCCACTCAGCCAGACAATTTTTGGATATCTTTGACCGTTTTGGGGGACTCTAGGTCGACAATGGCTTTGACTTATTTTGGACTGGCCTCTATGCCTCTTTCAGTGATGAGGTATCCTAAGAATCTTCCGGATGAGACTCCGAAAGTACACTTGGTTGGGTTGAGTTTCATATTGTATTTTCTTAGGACGTCGATAGACTGACTGAGGTGACTGACATGGTCTATTGACTTTTTTGATTTGACGAGCATGTCGTCTATGTAGACTTCCATTGTGACTCCTATTAAGTCTTTAAACATCATATTGACGAGTCTTTGGTATGTGGCTCCAGCATTTTTAAGTCCGAATGGCATGACTTGGTAACAGTATACCCCCCCTGTCARTTATGAAGGCAGTCTTTTCTTGGTCCCTAGGGTCCATTTGTATTTGGTTATACCCGCTAAAGGCGTCCATAAATGACAGTGTCTCATGCCCGGCTGTGGCGTCAACCATAGCGTCTATGTGTAGGATCGAGAAAGGGTCTTTTGGGCAGGCCTTATTTAGGTCCGTGAAGTCTATGCATACTCTCCATTTCCCGTTTTTCTTTTTGACCACAACTACGTTTGACAACCAGTCTGGGTAACTGACTTCTCTAACCTTACCTGTTACAAGGAGTTTTTGGACTTCTTCGTTTATGATTTTATTTCTTTTTGAAGCGAATTTACGACGCTTTTGTTTGACTGGCTTGAAACTTGGGTAGACGTTAAGTCGGTGAGTTATGACCTTTAGGCTAATCCCAACCATGTCCTCGTGACTCCAAGCAAAGCAGTCC
>SNQN01000890.1:71525-93366 GCA_008642245.1 Bassia scoparia
AACATTCGGCTGCGTTTCACGCACTCAAGCTACATCTTACGACATTGCTAACCCTATCCYGTCCCACATTGGGTGAAACATTACAGCTGTATGTATCGGCAAGTTCCACCTCTGTCAGTGCAGTGCTACTTCGACTTCAAAATAAACAACGGCTTCCGATATACTTCATCAGTCACACTCTGTCCGACGCCGAGACTAGGTACCCTCAGACAGAGAAAATTGCCTTCGCTATTGTCGTTGCTTCTCGCAAACTTCGTCCTTACTTCGACTCCCCTCCCATCCATGTCCTATCCGATYATCCTTTGGAAAAAGTTTTGGGCAAAGTCGAACATTCGGGCCGACTTACCAAATGGGCATTTGAGTTAACTGAGTTCGAAATCAGCTTCGTTCCACGCATTGCTATCAAGGCTCAGGCTCTGGCTGATTTCGTCACTGAAACAAATGGTCAACCCGATGCAACTAATCCGAYGGGAAAATGGCAGGTCTACACCGACGGCTCCTCTAATGATCAGGGATCGGGAGCCGRCGTTGTCCTGCTAACCCTCGAAGGGCTCACAATTGAGTACGCACTTACCTTCCAGTTCTCCGCCACGAATAACGAGGCGGAATACGAAGCCGCAATATCCGTGTTAGAATTATGTCAGGCATGGACGCTCACATATCATTCAAATAGATTCTAACTAGTTGCAAATCATCTAACGAGGGGAGTTATCAGGAAGGAGAAACATGATCAATATATCTGGCAATTAAAGTCGTGTCCGACAACATTCACAGTTTGAAGTAGAGCTATCCTGAGTAAAACATCAGGGCAGAGCATGGCAAACTAGCGAGATACACTTCTACACTAATTCGCTAGTCTCATGGATGGTCCGTCTCTTCGAGCGATAGAGTGGTAGGTAAAGTATCACAAGACAGTCGGTGAATCTGTATTGCTATAAAATCATCCATCTTACCCGTGACAGACATGCACAAATAAAGGCGAATGACGTCTCGTTTATCATACATCCAGGGAGAGTATGCGCAGTCTATCAGGTCCTCCCATGCGATGGACACCGGGCAGATTACTACTCGGGAATAATTGGTTCTGCCCAACAATGGGATGGTCGAACCTGGCCACAAGTTGTCGAGCAGGTTACTGGTGAGCAGATTATGGCCAGGCAAACGGAGTTGGTTTGTACATGTGGAGAAGTGTCAGAAATTTGGCAATCACTCACATACAGCGCAGACTTACAGTCGGTACTCTGTAACTCTACCGTATTGCCCAATGGGGATGATATCTAGACCATATTTCCGCGGAACTTTAACAGAATAGGAATTGTCGACGTGATTACTTCTCAAATGGGATAGAGGGGGAGGCCTTATAACATCAACGAGTGCTCCGAAAGTTTTTGCAGGATATGAAATCACCAGATTGGGTCACCAGATGTTCTTGTTCTCGACCATAGGCGACAGCTTGTACAGCACACTATTAGGTCTACCTTTTTACGTTTCAGATCCGTGTGCTATTTATCCTGCGATTTGCCAATCCACAGCGCATGAAGCGAGGCTGCGAATAAACAGATCCTTAACTCGCTGTCAAATAGATGAACTAAGATTGCATGGTTGGGAAATACGAGCTAGTGACAATGTATTCTTTGGGCATTAGGACAACGGAAAAGGAATCAAGGGTGCAACTCCCTTCGCTTAGTTATCGGCAATGGGAAGCATACTAACCAATAGAGATGCGGGTGTCCTCTTTTAGAATAAGTCTTTTCGGCTAACACGATGCGTACTACAAGGGAAACGTTGATTTTGACGGAAAAGCGGGAGATGCCGTCGACACATGGAGTTTCTACAGAAATGTGTCAAGGAATTCTAAACAGCGTCCGACGGCCGTTACATGGGCGACTTAATCTTCTGAATACTGCACGCGGTTCCAGAAGGATCGAGTCGAGATCGACAAGCTATCTGTCCACTTGGGAAGGGCAATTACGTCATAACGTACCGTAAAGCACTTCACAATGACAGACTTCACTGACCTGGACACACGACTACTGGAATCAGCGATCCACGTCTAAATAATTCTATGTCTAGGATATGGTAGGAGATGGTAATGTTCCTTGAAACCCACAAGTGTAATATCTACATGTTACATTATTTCGGTTTTGTACTTCTAATTGTATAACAGTGAATTACATATATAGACAATGTTATTTAGTACATCTATCATCTGTTACAAATGCTCCTATCTATATGTATATCTATAACTGAGTAACTTCGATTAAATCCGATCCAATACTTTGATTGACAGCATCGTAAGCATTCGATGCAATCCGATCCAAAACTTTGAGTTGATTGAAATTCGCGAGAACTTCATAATCGATGCCAACAACTTTCAGGAGTTGAGTTGACCAGATTCAGCGCTACTTTCGATTAAATTGGATCACACATTTTCGATTGATTGCCAAATGCGATACTTCGATGAATCCGATCCATGCGATTCAAGTGATTGGCAGAGTACTACTCTATCGATTATTCCGATCCCACATTACAGTTGATGGATGATCGCGTATTCGTTAATCCTATCAACGACTTTCAGTTGATTACAAATGCTGATTATGATACTTTCGATCCAAACAATTTCGGTGATTGAAGATCGGCAGTATTCGATTTTCCGATCCAACATTTCAGTTGATTGGCAGATCGGGTCTTCGGTTACGATCAAACCTAAAGAGCAAGAGACTATCCTCCTATACAATCTACAGGTCATCTTCTTTGTGAAATCGAGTTGAAACAAATACGTCGGAATCGTCAATGTTGCTTAATGACTTAAACTGCGAAAATACGTTGAATATTTAAAACATGATGTAAAACTACTAAATGGTAGCCATAAAGACTCGTGGACTATAGCGCAGATGGTCCAACCAATTACAAACGAGAAAGGTAGTGAATGACAAGCCATGATGTTTATGAGTTGCTAGCAACATTCGTCAGAAATATATAGGTCGGATATTCTACGAAGACCGCATTTTTGTGCATGGCTTCCGTTCTATTTTTGCTCATGGGCAACACCCAAATCTGTGGGTTCGCCTTTTTTTGGATTGGACGATGACATCGTCGGGACGTTATCGATCAGATGGGCTTCTCTTTCGGCTTTCCTCTTCGCTTCAGCCTCTTTCCGTCTCTTYAGCTCCGCCTTTCTCTTCTACAAGAAAACCTTTTCAGCTGACGACGGTTTGTCATAGTCCGAACCCCCTGTATTTTCCAAGTCATGCACTCTCTCAGTTTGATACTGCGGATCTACATGAAAGGATAGCCTCACACAAGCCTTCCATCCRACGTCGTATCCCCTATCTTCGGCAGCCGCGTCATCTATGACTAGCTTTCGGGAACATTCCTTTTCAGCAGCTAATTCTGCCAGCAATTGGGCTTCCCGATTGCTGGGTTTTTCCCATTCGGCTGCCAATCGAATGGCTTCCCGACTCTCTCTCCATTTCTCCTCCAACCGAATAGAAGTCAATTCTCTATCGACCTCTTTTTTATTTCCTCTAATGGCCYAGCTTAGCTCATTCCGAAGCTTGGCCACCTCGTCTTCGGCTTTCTTCTTATTTCCTTCGATGGTCCGACGCAGCACCCTGATTATCGCCAACCACCAGTTGCTTACCGTTTTCAACTTCTTTCTCAAGTTGGCACGCCAACTGTTGGTCTCCTCGATCACCTTCAGGTACTCTTCGACATGTTGTTGGCTTACTTTTTGACACACCTCTAGTGTCGACGTTAATTCTACCTTCAACATGTCATAATCGGCCCTTAAGTTCTCCAATTGCACCTTATCAACCTCAAAAGATTGCTGCATCTRGACCATCTTCTCGTTTGCTGCCCTCCTCTTATCCAGTCTCTCTTGATATGCCTTTTGCVCCCCTTCCTCCAGTTCAGCAACCCGCCTCTGCAATCGGTCTATCTCATCCCGATTCAAATCAGCTGTTGCAACGGATGCTGCTGATCAAGATTTCATCGCCTGCAAACACAAACGAATTAGCTCATTGTTCAAATAACTCAATTTCTTATCGGACCAAAGCCAAAAAAAAAAAACGCTACAACTTGTGTATCTTCTTACCTCCATCAAATGATACTGCAACTCTGCTCTGTTTCCTCTATCCTGTCAGGCTCTCTCACCATCGGCCCTCACTGCATCTGCAGCCCGTACCAATGACTTTCACAGCTAGCCGCCACACAAGATTTTCACACTCCGACAATCCCATAGCCAGGCACACTTTTTCATCGCGCAATCGGCAATTGTGTCCGAAAGGTCGGCACCTCAATTTTACCAACACTCTGCAAAGATGCAACCCGTAGCAATAGGACGATAGAGAACTCTTTGACATCGCCGAGGATACTCCAGTCAATCGATTTGCTCCACCTCTTAATCCTCTTCAACGTCGGTGGACCAGAGATCCAACTTGACGCATCCAATGTCGCCTCATTCGCTAACGTCATCTTTTTGACGAACCGGAGTCTGATTCCCTTCCACAGTCGCCAACTGCTCAGTCAGATTGGGTTATCGACGAATCTATTATCCCCAAGTCGTTTGCAAGGCCAACGCGGCTCCGACGCAAATGTCGTACCAGCGAAGTTTCTTTACCTACAACGCTGGCACATCCAATTGCAGTCGGCTACAACCTGTGGTTTCATCCTCTGGAATTTTCACCACCACTCGATGGGAACTTCCAATATATCTTTCGGCCTCCGCCAAATGGCTCCACAACATTCGGAACCGTCCATCATACGCCAGTGTTGCCAGGATCAAATCGAGAATGACGGTGTCATCATCCTCCGAGTCTTCGTCATCCAGCGACTCCGACGACATTTTGCAGAAGGCTCCCGGTTTTCCCTTCCAGAAGGCTCATATTTCTCTTCCTCACTCAACTAGGCCGCTCAACCTCTTCGGAAGTCAAACAACTATATGGCGACAGCCGGGTCACTTTTGTGGGTGCAGATTGTGGAGTGAGCCCCTACCACCCGTCTGACTAGATCGGATACCTCACTACCCTCATCATCATCCTTTTAGTCCTTCCTCACCTCTTTGCTAACTCGCCCGGCTGGTATCAACCACCGGATTGATCTGCTAGCAGATCGGTATCTTCCTTCGGATCTGGAAATCACAAACAACCCACAAGTACATATCATCAATCAAACACAAAAAAAATAGAGAAAGAAAAGGACAAGCCACAACCCGATCGTCGATATCCTCCTCTTCTGCTTCGTTTGCGACCCACTTGTCCCGCTAGTCGACGCATCGTCATCTCCCACCCCTGAATACCAAAGCTTCTGATCAGTCGACCCGTCGACAGGACAATAATATAAACCGACGGAGTCGTTGAAGAGATCCATACTTGATCTTCCTAGCCACTCCGGCTCCGACCAGCCTGTGTGGATAGTCGAAGTGATCCTCTTCTGAATGGGTATCCTTTTAGCTGCCAACAGCACTCCCGCTGATACGTGGCTGCTAAACAGACCTCAGCTTTTTGAATATTGTTTCGCAAGCTGATGAACGCATTGCACTTTTGTCACCTACTGCTGCGCATAAATCCTAGCAGATCGTATCATTCTCAGGTCTTCTGTCTCAGAACTGCACACCATAAGACAATCATGTCAAAACAAACAACAAAGTCAAACAACAGAAACACACATCCAACGAGGGCAAACAGTACTCAAACTTCCGACTAAGCCACAAATTGACAAAATCTTCTCCTGCACATAATTATCTACAGTCGGGCACACTTTCTTGGCAGCTTATTCGTCCTCCCACTTCGAAGTACTCCACTGTCCGATCTTATGTGGGTCCGGGCACAAGCCCTCTATCGCAACTCGGGTTCAGATACGCTTCGTGAACCATAGAGGTGCACTAAAACAAAAATGGGTGATCGGGCCTTACAAGTACCTCACAAAAGAAATCAGTTGCCAACCCTTGTCCGATGCAAGTACGGGTAGTATGTACAAATCCAAAGCTTCGTATTTATCCCCGAGTGACCTTTGTAAATTTTTTTGTGAGCACATGCATCCCGTCGAATGCTCGCTAGCGTCGGTGTAAAGCCCAAAATAATGACGGTCAGATGTATACATAATCCTCCAAACACTCAAGGAACTGTCAATTAGCCAAAACTCAATTCGGTACCTATCAGAACCGAGTCAACAACACGAAGTACATAATGGAAAGCGCAAAACCGTGCTTAGATGCCTCACATACACGTTGACGTATGTGTGACCATCGTCTTCGGGAGGATGAGTGATCTTGTCCCCAGCCTCGGGCACCCTTAGCCAGTAGCCGTCAATTTCCTTTATCCCATACAGTATCTCCGGCATTTTGTTAATTCCCGYTGTCGTGACAAATTTGTGGGAACACGTCTTTCCCAACACATCGACGTTTTCCTCATGAACATCATGAATTGAAAAATCCAGAGCCCTCGGATCTCTCCCCTGAAAAAGGGGCACCGACTCCGATGGATCGGAGGATCGAAGCGGCACCGCTCTCAACGTAGCCCCCTGTTGTTTCCCTAATCTACGGCCACACGACATCGGGGATGTCCGTCCACCTATTCGTCGGATTAGTCGCGTCACTTCCTCAGGCGTGGCGTCGGCTCTGACAATCAYTGTTCTATCCCGACGTKGAGCCATGTGTTCACTTCTTACTGATACGATTATGAACAACACACACCGACTAAATTCGAGAAACAAACGACAAGAAATCGGAAACATGCGACAACAAATCGGAAACTTGCGATTTTTTGAAGCACAACCGTACAAGTAAAATTTTGTAGGAGAGAGAAAATGCGGAACCAGGCACCTCTCCACCCCCCCTTTTTAATTTAATAGCTTGCGTCTCTTCCTCTCCCCACATTCGCATGCAACACACGTGGCACACTCTTAATCCACATATTAGATAACTTCCCTGCACTTTGAATTTTCACTGTTCCCGTCCATTTTCTTAATCCCACCCGGTTCTCACTTACTCACTATGTTCCCTCACTCGAACTGGACTGTGGGGGGAGTAAGTTGTATGGGCAKTAACCCACACAACTTGGGCCCAAACCAATTAATCTCAGCCCACTCAACCAAACTAGGCCTACCACATGCAAAACAAGGCAATCAAGGCCCAAAGCCCACTCATTTGCAACCAAGCAGCTCGTCCGAAGCCTATATATATGCAGCTTCACCCATAAAAATAGGTATCAAATTCTAAAAACACTCACATCAAATTATAAGMCTTCAAATTATTTCAACGATTATCTGACTTAAGCTTCGGAGAGGTTTTACTCGGGAAAACCTCTGAGGTAGTTCATTTTTATCTCATTTTACAGGGCAATCAGAAGAACGATATCAAATTACTCAAGTCTTCCTCAACTCAATCAAGATCCATTTACGATCATATTGTTTCATCCGAAAAACAACTAAAGTGTAATTATCTTAGAAAAAATAAATGCCCAATTAAGCTCAAATTTCATGAATATGTTTGCATTCATGAATCCAAGGTTGATGAAAATAATGGTGTAGCTTGGTGGTAAGCACACCCTCCTTCCTTGGCCAAGATCAAGGATCGACTCTCACCCCTAGCGTTATGCTGGGATATTCCCCCCTGCCTCTCACGGCAAAGTTCCTGAGTAGGGAATTGGTCGAGCCTCCACCGTGTACCTTACCTTCGTATAAAAAATAAACAATAATAATGATCCAAGTTGATGGACGAGACCGAGCTTTTACTCATGCTTTGAATCTAAAGTCCATACTTAGGTTCAACAATACGAAAAATACTACTTTCCAATAGTATTTAGATATATAGGATACATGTTAATTTATTTATTTACTTACTTTGAGATAAATATAATTAGTATGTATTAACATTTTTACTTTATTTAGTATTTTTGGATTTAGATTAGATTGATTGCAGTCCCTAAAAAATACAAAATTAGAAGGGGCAAATTGAAAATCACAAAAATAGTGGGTGAAGTTGGAGTATTTGGGGGTGTGGAGTCGGTATTTAACCTAGAGGTGATCATGGGCCTGCTAGGCCGGTTCAGCCGGCTTAGCTTGTAAATTAGGCCCTTTGATCGGGCGGGGCCGGCCCGAGCTTGAATTCGGGGCCTTATATTTGTGTTCCCAAGCTTCGAAAAAATGACACGGACTTTTATAGGCCGAGCCCAAAAATTAAACTAAATGCATAAAGCAATAGGTATTGCTTGGACCTAAGACCACCTAATTTACATGAACCCCCCTCCATAAACACCACAATGTTTATAACGAAGTAAAAAAATAAATCCGCTTCATGCTTCCCTTTCCACTCTTAATAATCCTCAACTTATATTCTCTTCCCTAAATTTATTTTTTTTCCAAAAATTTCAGAAAGAATTTTCTCTCTCCTAATTCCTACATTTGAATATATTGAATTCATACTTCAAATTTCTTGAATTTAGAGGTTAACAGATGGATCAACTAGGATGAATGATGAACATATTCCAGCAATAGAGTGAAGATCATGCAGGAATGAAGATCGTGATGTTGAAGATCATGCATGCAGAGATTAAATATGCTGAAAAACAGAGTGAGTTTTCAATGTTCAACTTTATGTGTTATGTTTTGAATATTGTTATTTAATTTGATACTGAAGATTGTGATTTGATGAACATTTTGGATTTTGGTTATTTAAATTGTATGAGTTTTTTGAGTAAATTTACGCAATTCTTTTTTAATTCATTCCAGTAGCTATGTTAGCTTTACGTAAGAGGTATTCAACGTTCTGTATTCATATCAATTTTAATTTATTTACCAGTAATGAATATAATTTATCACATCTTCAATATTTCGTGAATATTCAACTTATACATTGTTAATTTTAAATGTTCTTTGTTAAATATTCAAATTTCATTCATCAATCTCAAGTTTTTGAATGCAATATCCAACTTCTTTATATCAAATTTCAATTCAGTTTAACACTTGAACTTTGTTTCTATTTATTTGAACATTTGTCTAAAGTATTTGAAAATTAGCTTATGTTTATTTTGCGGTAGGTTGTGTTTCATTTGCGAGGCAGGCAAAGTGTGTTGCTGAATAATGCTACTATTAATGTGATGAAGAGGCTTTTAAATTGTATTATGATTATGCATATAAGATTGTTTTTAGGTTAGGAGACGGTAAAACAAGGCCACTGCAGATTGTAGTTGGAATATGAGGAGATTTCTATGTTCCAATAGCAGATTTCAAAATGAATGGAAAGGAAAGAATAATGTCAAATACCAAAGAGCCGATGCCGATACAGGTGTGGTTGCAAGGCTTTCATCAGTTTAATTAGGATAACAAAGATGGTATTTGAACTGTTTGTGAAGTCTTGTAGACATGAGATGAAACATCATGAGTTGATTCCTCCTAACTATGGTACATTTGATGAGTCTCAAGGAATGTCTGCCATGGTTGTTGCAATAACGATGGTTTTCCCAACATCCCGACTCGTTTTGCATGCATAAGTAAAGTTTCAGTGTTAATATTTCATTTCAATAATCATATTCAACGTTTTGAATGAAATATTCATTATTTTCTTTGGTATTCTAGCATGGTTCTCAAATAAATTGTTAACCATATTGGATGAATAATTTTGAAAAAACAATACGTAACTTCCGAAAAAAAGAGAGATAAAAATGCCATCCAAAATACTAATAATATTGTTCAGTGACAAGGTCAACATTAAAGTTTGAACATTCAATTGTTAATTCTATGTCCACTACTAATATCAGCTTTTATAACACCAAAATTCAATGTTTGCATTCATAATTAATCTGCTAATATTACATCACTCCATTCTTCTACTTTACATCATTCATAACTTTCCTTGTGTTGATTACACGATGTAATCAATTCACTACAATAATGAACTCTGAGCTTGACAAGAACAACATCCTGTAAATTAACCCAAAATAAATCACAATTGTGTAATAAGTTTCAAACATCCCGACATCATACTCATCTCTAATATCCATGTATATGATCCTGTAGAAATATTCAACTTCATAATGTAAATATCACTTAAAAAACAAACATTCACCTTTTATACTAGGAAACAAAGCTGCTATGTATACTTTTCAGAACTTTTTAAACATTCATGATGTTCTAACATCCAGTATACCACTCCTATCTTAAGCCTTTTCCTTGCCTCTTAATTGTGTACAAAAATTAAACATCATTAATCGTACATTTCGAAATTCGTTGTTTTAGTTCAAAAAATCAAGGTGTCAAAATTTGAACATCGTTATCAAAAATTTGAAATCATTATCAAAAATTAGATATTAGACGAATATGATTCCAATACGAGAACTCTGATCTGAATTGCTTTCTTCATAATGAGACGCCATACAAAGTTAGAGCATGTCATGAGAAGAAGAAGAAACGAAATTCGAACAAGTTTCAATATCAAATTTCAAGTATTCACAAGTTGAAAAGCACGTAAAGCATAAATACACTACACTAATTTCACAATTGATGTGGTTGCATGAGATAGTTTATCAACAACTTCGGCAACCTAGTGAGGTTCTATTATTTTATTGTAGAAGATAATTGAATACACTAATAAAATTGTTGGATAACCTTGATAGCCTCAACTAGAGGGGTTTCACTCGGCCTCAACCTTATGAGAAGTGGACGCACCACAAATAGCAACGCTACTTGATTAACTCAAAACACAAAACTTCATTTTATTACTGATTCATCCCAATTATAGTATAAACAAATCTGAAAATAAACTACCTAGGAGAGGATATTAAATCATATCCACATAACACTAAATATATCTATGAAATACTAATTATATCCTAACAAATTAAAATATTTAAATTCTATATCAAGATATACCTAATACCTAACAAACTCTAATTCTTCAAATCACGCGTAGCTTTTGGACTGACGTATCTCAATCTCGCGATTCATAGACGACTCAAAAAAAATAAAATAAAATAATACTAAATAAATTATACTGATGCTATTGAATACGCATCAACAATGCATCGAAAATTCGTTGGTATCAAAAATTTGAACAAAAACACAATCATGCAATCAACAATTTGAACATCATTATGAAAATTTTGAACAACTACAAAAAAAAAACAATAAAAATAGAATTAAGGTCTTTCTCTAAAATTTGAACAATAAAAATAAAAGTTGAACAACACTAAAATTTCACTTACTTGTTCTTTCTCTAAACTCTTCAAAACTCGAAACAAAATAGAATTAAGGTCTTCTTCACAATTTCTACAAAATGGAACAAAATTCGTTTTTTTCGCTCGGATTTTGAGTAATTGAAGTTAGAACCAAAAATTAAGAGAGAGAAATGAGGATTTAGGGATTTTTTGGGGGAAAAATCTGAAAATTTTGGAATTGCATGTACGAACTACGAAAGAAGCAAATTGGTAGTTGAAGCAATTTCAGAATATGGATGAAGAAGAGGAAACAACAGGCTGGCAGGTTATTGGGCCTTTTGGTCAAGTATGCGGGGCAGGCTTGGGGTGGGGATCCATTTAATTAAAGATGGACCGGGGGTCCAAGGAATAATTCAAAGCCTATATTATACAAATCCCCTACATATACAACCCCCTAGTATACACGCGCTTTTTTTTATTTTTTTTATTTTCATTGCTTTTATTAGTTGTCAAATATTCATATCTATCTAATTTTATTTAATTAATGATTTTTTATTTTTTATTTTTAAAAAAATCATGTGTGAGAGATAATAGGGGGAGGGGAATAAATCATGTGCTACATAAGTTAGGGGGAGGGGGTTGTATTTTGCTAGGTAGGAGGATTGTACCTAATAATTTGAGAGAATAATTTGCGCATAAAAAGTGTCGACCAAAGTCCGTACAAAACTTGGAAAAAATTGGGCCCGACCCGATTTTGGGCATAAATTCTTATCCAAAACTCGCAAAAAAAACAAGCCGGGTCGAGTCGAGCCCGCGGGCCGGGCTAAGCTTGATCACCTCTAATTTAACCCAAAGAATAGAGACTAGAGAGAGGGAACGCAAATTCTACTATGATCCCGGGACCATGGTCCTTATCGTRTTCCCGAGCAAATGTTCATTTCCGAAACTAGAAATATTCATCTCAACATGTAAAATGTTCATTTTCAAATGTAAATGTTGATATCTGAAAATGAACATTTGTATTTTTGAAAATGAACATTTTTATTTTCGAAAATGAATATTTTTAGTTCAGAAATGTACATTTGGCCGGGACCATGATGAGGAACATGGTGCCGGTATCATAATAGACCGGTTCGAGAGGGAAGATGCTTAGGAGGGAGCATATACTCTCAAAGTCTCAAGTGTTAAATAGAAAAAGGTTAGGTTGCATATTATTGTAAGCAACAGCAACGACAGCAACAACTGAACAAGAAGGCGAATTGGAGTGGGCTTGCTTTGGGGGGCTGTGTAGTCGTAGGAATAATTGCGGAATTGCATATAGTGGTGGTGGTGGTTGGTGGTGGAGTTTGAGAATTGAGAGTTGAGAATTGAGAGTTGAGAATTGAGAATTGAGAATTGAGAATTGAGAATTGAGAATTGAGATCTGGAAAAAGGCGAATTGGAAAATAGATGGCTTCGACGGAGGGTTTGGTTCCAATAACGAGGGCGTACCTGGCATCTTACTACGACAACTATCCTTTCGTCCCTCTCTCCGACGACGTTGCCGCCCTCTCTGCCCAGATTCGTTCCCTCATCGCCTCTTTGCAGGAACACACTCCGCTTACCCAAGGCTCGTTGCTCGCTTGCTTGCTGTTATGGTTGATTGATTGATTGATTGTGCTTTGTTTGATTGATTGTGCTTTGTTTGATTGATTGTGCTTTGCTTTTGCAGATGAAAGTTTCGTGTTCGATCAAGTGGATCGCCAGCCTCCCCACAAGATCGATGAGAACATGTGGAAGAATCGAGAACACATCGAAGAGATCATCTTTCTGCTCGACACACCCAATTGGCCTTCCACGGTAATCCTAATTGCATTAGAATACTTCATTTTAATCACCACAACAACAACGACTACAACTTATCTCACTTTACTTTTCTTCTTCAGCTTCAACAACACTCCCTCTCAGACTCAGAATCACAAGATGTCCAACTTGCTCCTGCTCTTCATCAATTGAAACTTAAATTTGCCAACACCTTGAACACGCTCAAATTTTTTCAATCTAAGAATGCTGATTCTGTTTTCAATACAGGTTTGCGCTACTCCCCATCTCCCATTTCTAATTTATTGCCTTTACTTATATGATATGAATATATGATATACCAACCTCTTTCATGCATGGAATTCTTTGCCACTCCACTTATGCTCATTATTACAATTTCAACCTTTTTCTTGCATAAATATGGAGCACTTCCCCTTTTCCCATTTCCACTTATGAAAATTTGTAATGTAGGAAATGTAAACAAGTTGGTTCAGTAGTGGATTCCAATTTTTAGTTGTTCTATTGTTCTTTCTTTATACAAAAAAGGATCATACCTCATGACATTGTGGATTAGGCATATGTGAATTACACTCAGGCATAATTGAGTAAAATGTTTCACCCTTCTAACCCCACATCATTATTGTGCTAATCAAGATTGGTTTCTTTGCACTACTTCTAAAAAATGTCGTGATATCAAATCTTCATACATGGATAGCTATAATACAATTCAATCATGAGGGAGTGGGTGTTTTAGGTTGCTATTAGTTTTAATTTATAGAAACCTTTTCAGCTGTATTTTAATTTTTTTTATTTTGAATAACAACATACATAACTATTTCCAATCGTAGAGGCTCATATATGGTGAGGTCGTAATAATTATCCTAAAAGCCCTTCATATATACTTCTATTGTCCGAATTATATAATAAAGTATCTAAAAAAATTAAAGTTGAATCCCAATAATAGAGTAATTTATTAGGTTAGGCACAAGAGGATTGAGGAACTCTTACATTCTTCATTCAGTGACATGTTTCGCAGCATTATCTCTTTTTAGTAGATATAATAATTCATTTTGGAGGTCTAGTTATATACTTCGTGCATCAAATTAAGGAGAGAACATGCATGTTGACTGGATAATATGCATGGATAGATGAAAAAAGGAGGAGTATATTAAAGCATAAGCTTAGACCATTTTATGCTTCTCTTTCAATATGTATATGTGTTTGTTAGTAATTGTTACGGTGTTCTATCTGACAGTCATCTTGAGTTTCGGAATTGCTATGTTACTTGGCACTCCGTTATACCCTGCTCCCGACTTCGTGCGGTCCGCGTCATCAGTGTCGCCGACTTGGCTCCCATCTATATTACCACTTCTATTACTGAGTTTTAGCCTCAATGACAGTGGCAGGGTCATCATTGTCCAGTTTCTGGCTCCGAACGGTCTGAGGTAAATGAGAGTCGAGTAACATACGCATATTATATTTTTTTACACGAAAGTTACACGGGTGAGGCACTGCACTGGTTCACTATCTCCTGATACACCCCGTGTGGGGAGGCGGGGGGATTATAACTAGTTATGGTGGTGGAACATTGTCCTGCTTGCTGGGGGAAGTGTGCATGCTCCCAATGAGCACCTCTTTCTCTGTTATGACACAAGGCCATTCCTAACAATTGACTCAAATAGAATGTGTTCAAAAAGGATATTCCATGCAAATCAACAACAAATCCTCTCGCATATCCCTTTATCCTACGAACTATTGTGTAAGTGTTGGCTTGCCCGATTCAGCAGGTTTGGCAAGATGTACCTTAGAGCAAACACTGAATAATGCCTGTTGTTGTACATATTTTTTTCCCTATCCCACAGCAAAGACTTTACTCAATTTGTTCAGATTTACAAGAAATTGTTAGTCATTGATTTCATTTAAATGTTCTTCGTTCTGTTATTAGTTTAGTTGGCTTAGGTTTTTTCTTTTGACCTTGTCTGCGTACAGTCCTGTGCTGCATGTCTTTACATGTCTAACCTCATTTGTTCGTTTAGGAGAGCCTTTTTGTTTCTTTACTTCATTTTTGTTATGTTTCCAGTAGAGTATTTTGCCCAGGATTTCCGCGGAACTCTTGATGTCGTCGACAAAGCGGGGCTCGAGAAACTAGCAGCTAATTGATGTTGGTAAAGTCGGAGGCAGTATCGTGATCCATATGCTTTGCTGTGGAAGCAACGTGAACGGTAGGAACTTTTTGTTGCTGCTTCGATTGCACTTCATTATTCATTCGGTAGTTAGACTTCGAGATTTAACTGTGCATGTGACAAGGTTGATTCGCGGAGGGACTTGCTCGCTTGATCTGCCTGCTGTATATACTCTTTGAGTATCCGTGGATACCCAGGTATGATGGATGATTCTAGCCCCCCCCCCCCCCCCCCCCCCCCCCGCCCCCCTCCCTCCCCTCCGCTACCTGTCAGCGGCGCCTTCATTTGTAATTTTGTTGCTATTGGTATGTATACCATATTATTTTTAGCTTTCCATTTCTTACAATCTTTCTTGTACTTTTTATAAAGACCCAGTTTTTACCTTTGATGGCATAGATCTGGATCTTTGATTCCCTTAGTTCCACTTCAGATTTCCATTATCATAATATCATTGCACAACAATGTTATATGGAAGCAGTTTTATGTTCGAATTCACAGTTAATAAATYAAAGATTAATGGAACTTAAACAAGAAATAATTTGTTATAAAATATATTCCTTTTCAAGCACATAAAGTATGCTACTTTCTTCTTTGATATAAGTTATGACTTTCTGCTCTAAAATCCTTAATTTTCACACTTCTGAAATTTGTTAAAAGGTCAATGGAAAAATAAATGCTATAATATGGATGGGGTGGTTTGGGCGTTTGGCAAGTGCTCGGAGATTTTACAATATCAAGTTTAAGCTGCAAAGTATTCCTTCCAATAGCTTATTTACTTTGACTCAGCACCAAGATTAATGGAGCAATTTTATGTCTCTTTTGTTTCTTTGGGTAATAACTTTATTTTTATGTCTTCAAATGTAGGTTCTGCTGGATTTTATTCGACAAATTAATGATGATGATGGGTATGTAGTCTCATCTCTTGATGCACACAATGTGATATTAAGATTACGAAAACCTCACGGATCAGAGCTCATTGTAATGCAACTTTAAAATGTCCATATACATCTCCAGACCAGCCCAACACTTAATTTTAGGTGGCATATGCTTGGACCTATTGCCCTTTTTGTTTGGTTTTATGGCCCTTTACCACCTTTTGTTTACATGTTTTTGAATTTTGCCACCTTTTGGATTTTTATTTATCACCTCCTTTTGTTTACCAGAACCTTGTTATGAACCAGTGAACCACCACCATTTTCAGTGGTGATTTATATGATTTTGTAAACAAAAGGTGGTGTGATTTATTATGCTTTGTTAAACAAAACGACATATTTTTAGTACTATTGTTAGATAATTTTCAAGCAAATGCTCGTTTTTTAAATACTCGGTAATATACTAATATGTGTGTAGTATTCTTACATAAAATATTTTGGTTTTTCAAATGTAATGGTTTAAAGTTTAGATTATACTTATTCTAAAATTTATTATTATAGTTTAATTAATTATGTTTTGAATTTTTAATTTTCAAAGCACATTTAATATCTTATAGTCATTAATTGATTTTCTTATTTTTTTTTATGCAATCAATTATTAGATGGAGTTGGGAGAGAATTTTGGGAGGGAAAAAATGAAATAATTGTTGCTTTAGTTACTGATATAAATTGTTATTGGAAAGGTGGAAAAAACTTCTAAAGATGCAAAGGTTAAAAACCTTTTCAATAATAATAATAATAATAATAAAACCTTTTCTGATCATCCCTTATTGATTTTTGTCTGGTTCTTTGGTAAAGAGCTATATTAACGCAAAATACCCATTTATGAAACTCATATGTATAATTTGATGTTATACATAACAGGCCCATGGAAGAACAAAGACATCGATATGGGCCACCGTTGTACAGCCTTACAAAGATGGTGCTCAGTATACGGCTGTTTCTTTATCTTATGTGGGCTCGCTATGATGTCAGGAAAATGTGAGATATGCTTTGATCTTTTCCCTATTGTTTTCTCACATTCTAATTCTGTGATGTTTAAGTTGTAGTGCAGCTACATTACAATATAAAGCATACCTAGTCTCTTTTCCCAATTGCACAATTGTTATATCTGGGAGCTGTTAACACTTAAATATTTATTTTSATAATGTACAGGTCAAAAAATGAAATAKCTATTTTGGAACAAGCTGTTAACATTTATACTACTGAGTTTGAGAGGTTTATCAAGTTTATAGGGTAAAACTTCACGCCTTCTGTATGAAAATACTGTTTCCTTTCAGAGTATATTCATTATCTAGATATTTCATTGATGCACCAATTAACGGACGTGCCTTCTGTTATCAGCGAGGTTTTTGCGAATTCGCCATTCTTTATTTCAGCAGATGAAGTAGGTGTTACAAATTCGAGGTCAGCTCCTCTTTAGTTTGCTTTTCAAATTGCAGTAAAAATGGGCCAAAATCCCAACATTGAAAGTCCTTATTAATCTTTATGAATGATAGATTGTTATATTTTTATTAATTTATTATGATTCTTTTTTTAAAAATCTTTCTTTTGAAAATTATTAGAATAATGACTTCAAGAGAACAAGCATTCCCGTGGGAAACTCATGAGGTTCGTTAAAAGTCCTTAATTTTTTTAATTTCGCTTGTTGGGTGATCTTAGTCTATGTCATGGATTTTTCTGCTTAGTGGTTTGGTGAGAGATCGATGCACGCCTTTATTCCTTAGTTTTTAAAATTTGTGGTATAGACTACTATTGAGTATAAAAGCGTGATAGTTCAGCATAAGCCAAAAAGACAGAAAAGAAAGGATTCAGCGATTATAATAGTTTTTTCACCTCAATATTGCTTAAATTATTGTTGCTATTTTGATTGCATACTATGTATGCATAGAATTCTTGTCTTAAATTTGTCAACGTCTACAGACTGGAAGAGTATTAAGGTCGTAAATAATATTTTAAACTGTTATAAGTGAAATCAATTATTTTTCGAAAAGTTTCTTTTCACTAAATCGCCTTATTCGTAATATTCAAATTTTATTAATTGTAACTTATTCAAAGTTGATAACTTTAGGAAATTAAGTTCCACACTATTTATCTCCTCTTTTCTTTTCTGGTTTTTAAACAAATATAAAAAGATGTTAGAAACGAACTTTGCAATCGGGTTTTATCAGCTTATAATGCTTCTTCTCTATTTAGATATGGCAACCAGAAATTGGTCAGGGATTATGGAAATGAAAGTAGTATAAAAATGGGTAAAATATTTAAAAGTCCTTTTAGGAAATGTTTTGAATGTGTGAGGTCACATAGCCAATTTTTGCGGAGCCTTAATTTTACAAAGCTAGTGAGGGGCTTGTTAAACTAGTCTTAGTTTATCATATTTAATGTTTCTCTGACTTGGGTATACAGTGAAATACAAATGCAGTTTCAAGAAGTAACTCACGAATTGATCTTTAGTCAAGGCTTGTTGTAAATTTGGTGTAAGGCCTTATAAGCTTCCGGAGGATCTTCTAGTCGGGACACGGTTGTCTTTTCTTGTCTAGCATGGCTAATGAATGTTTTGAGTGGCATGGAATATAGGCAATGAATGTGCTGGAATTGGGATATTAAAGGGAAATGAAGCAATATCTACGAAATGAGTAGTCGCACATTATACTCATCGTTCCATATGAATCTGCCCTTCTTTTTAGTTTTTGTCGTTGCATATTGATTTTTCCCTTTTACTTTATTCACTATTCACATGACAAATTTTTCCATTTTCTACCATCCTATCACCCACTGTTGGACCTAGTAACTTTAAATAGTGTCACAACCCTTTTTTCATTTTCCAGTTTATACAGAATAAATGTATGCACGCGTACTGTCTATTTCTATGTTTTGAACTTTGTTGAGCATTGTTATATAAAGGGAGAACAAAATAAAAGCTCCTATCACTTTGACATGGTAGTGTAATAATGATTTTATCCCTTCAAACTCATAAACTTTGGATTTTTTCACTATTTATTGTACAATATGTCTAAATCATTGTTTCTAGGTGATTTTGTCGGTTGATTCAACTTAACTTCATATATGCGTGGACTTTCTTGGAACAAAGTAAAATGAAATTGGTACGTTCTTAGACCTTTCTTAAGTCATTGTCTGCGATGCACGGTTTGTGTTTTTCTTGTACAATCATTAATTTCTTCTAATGTGTTTGTTTGTGCTGCTATTTGACAGTGAAGACATACGACGTGCAATATTGTTGTGAATTTGCCTTTGTGATTCTATAGTTCATATAGGCGCTTCGTGGCTGCTTTCTTCAAAAGAATAAACATTGATTGCATTTTGACACTCTAACCAATCCCGTTGAACTTTAACCTTCTCTTGAGTAAGTTTGTCAATGGTTGTTTTCCTTGTCTTAGTAGCTTTTGATGAATCTTCGATAATAGTTAGCCAACCTAAAGCTTCTTTAAGCATGTTGTAAAATATTTGGGGCTAATTTTTCATAGCCCGGATATGAGTACCTTAATGGAAATAATACAAAACCTAAAAATATCACCAACTAAGCGATAGAAATACTAGAGAATAAACTCATAATTTTTTCTCATCATCCCTTTACCACTTAGTCCAATATTATAGGTAAAACAACTCGAGAAAACTTCTAGAAACTCTGAGGAACCTCTTAATATCTAAATTATTAGAAATTACCAAATCTACCCTTATCTTACTAATGTTGATGCATAACACTAATTTGGAGCGTCATAAGTAACTCCAGCCCAARGTTTAATTTTCAAGCTCTTAGGGCCAGGTCTACATTTCTTGACAAGTTTTCACCCTAAATCGATATGCAAACGGAGAGAGTGAATGCCTTGCCATAGTTGCATCTTGTGAGTGCCAACATGTTTGGAACATTCAATAATGATGAATATTATGAATGATAAGATGATATTAAACAAACTAAGATAGTTAACAAGCATTCAAGAGCATTGAATCTCTCCTAAACACATGCAGTCACGAGTCTCATACTCTCCCAAGGATTTGCACTCAAATACATTTAACATAACTATCCCCTCTCTACTAGCACTATTTATAGATAATACGGARTACTACCTAGCAATTTCTAGAAATTTCTAACCAACTCCTAGTATCTAAATTATTATAAATACCTACACTACCCTTATCCTACTAATATTGATTCATTACACGACCACACTATTCGTGAGTGGACGCACTAAAGTCCTTTCCAGATAGCTATTCGGCAATGAACCACTATCTCTATTATATAAGGGAAGGGGGGAGGAAGATGGTATCCCCCCTCTTAAAAATGGTTCATTCGGCAATGTACCACTATCTCTATTATTTAAGGGAAGGGGGGGAGGAAGATGGTGTCCCCCCTCTACTATATATATATATATATATATATATATATATTTCTCCATGTCGCGGTCCTTCACCATTCTCCATTTTAAAGAATTTGCAATATACTTGCACCGATTCTTTATTTGAAAAATGGTCTCTACTGAAATATACATTTATATTTATACCAAAATAATAAATTATTCATCCCATCTTTATAATCTCACTTTTATTCATCTCATCTTTATAATCTCACTTTCTAAATTTTGTCTCCTTTATATGTATTATAATGTCAATTTTGGGACCACTTTACTCTCTCCTATTGTCATAATATTTGTGCCCATTGAAAATGGTGAAAGCATGGGAAAGCGGAGGAAGTATATATCAAGCAGTGTTGTTATGCCAGTCCATCCACCACATGGATAGTTCGGGTATTTACAAGCCTCAAAACAGGGACTTCAAGTTAGAACACTGTTGACATGTCCACTGATCTATATAATCTTGCTTGCTCTCTCTTAAAAAATTATGCTTATACCAGTCTTACTTTATGGTCTTAACTGTTGGTGACTTGATGGTGCAATGACTTAGGCTATGGCTTGGGTCCAAAGTAATGAAACTAAATGGCTGATACCTAATTTCTTCTGCATCTCTCTACTCATGCCTTCGGCTGGATAGTTAGTCAAATAATTTACTTCTCTAGTCTTACCTTTCTTCCATTTGAAGATATTTGACAAAGTGAGGAAGGGCCTCTGACCTATAATTGGATCAGCCAACATACTCAGTATCGGCTAATTTGGCTTTCTATAGGCTAGGTAGGAATCTATTGCTGTTAAGTAGTGGTTAAAAATTTTTTTTCATTATTTCTTGGCTAATCGGCTCATTAAATTTATACTTTGCTAGCTTGAGGTGACATGTTGCTGCTACAATTTCTCTGTATATGCTGAGTGTATTTCGTCAGTTATTTTTAGTTGTTTTTCCCCTTTTCATTGGTTGCTTGAAGAGCTGAATTTGTCAGAAATGAAGTAACCAATGGCGTGTTTATAATATTTATTTTTTGAGTTACTGGAGCAGTATACCTGCGTTGCTCGGACTCTTGCCTTTCCCCTGGCGTACCCGGTTCAACACGACCCGACTCGGGGCATGACATGGGATATGGGTCGGGCCCGGGTAAAGGAAATCGGACTCTTTCCTTTCCATTGCCGTTGAGAKTTTCTCTGGTTTGAACTTACTTTGAAGTCGTGAAATGTTGTGATGAAGAAGAAAGGAAGATTTGAGAGAAAGAATAGAAGCGAGGAAAGTAAAAAAAATACGAAGTATAAAAATAAGGAAAAATGGAAAGGAATAATCCCACCTTTTGGTGGTCTTCAAATAATAATCCGAACCGATTGATATTACGGAATATACTAAGCTTTAACCCTAATCTTCATTAATCATACTAAGT
>SNQN01000890.1:94179-116559 GCA_008642245.1 Bassia scoparia
AAACAAGTCACAAAATTAGGACTACATTACAAGAAATTAGGGCATCAAAATAATTAGGGCTTCAAATACAATTGGGCATAACTTGGCAAAAACATAGCAACACTGCACGATTTTAAAATAATTTCGAAAATTCTGAGATGGGACTTACTGGGTAATGAGAGCAGCCATAGAAACGCCTCCCTTTGGTCGGACCTTCGACCTTCACCACCTTTAACGGCGCAATATCATCATGGTAGCAAAGAACTTGCCCAGCACAAGAGTTAGACCTCGCACTCTTAGACCTACCACTCGAGGAACCAGAATTGATTGAGGATGCCATAGCAAAAAGCTTCTCAGATTGAAAGATAAAAACAAGAGAGAAGAGAAAGGAGAAAACACATAGCAGAAAACTTGATGATGAAGAAGAACAGAGGAGGTTGGCATTTATAGAGATTAAATGAAAGGGAGTAGTGAGAGGAAGTTAATGAAAGGGAGTAAGAGTAATAAATGCAACGTATATTTTTTAAACAATAAAATTAAAAAAAAAAAGTAATTAAAGGGGTAAACGGTTAAGATAGGTTAGGAGAGAGATTTTGTAGGTTAACTTAGTGACTTAGTATGATTAATGAAGATTAGGGTTAAAGCTTAGTATATTCCGTAATATCAATCGGTTCGGATTATTATTTGAAGACCACCAAAAGGTAGGATTATTCCTTTCTTTTTTTCCTAAAAATAAGCTTATCTTATTTTAATTACAGCTAGCCAGCTGTCCGACTGGTTTTTTTTATTAGTGGTGAGCTACTTTAACATTAATATAGCTGTTTGATTTTCAAGTCATGGTTCATTTCTCAACACTTACTTTTTTGACTTTTATATTTTTTTGCCATTTTCAATCTCCCCTTTACCATTTACGGAGTACCATTTATCTTTATCTCTTTTGCTTTACCAATACTACCCCGGTATTTTTTCTATTTTTTTTTATTATTCTATTATCCAATAGTACTCCATTAAAATAGCTCGTGTCCCCGTGTCCATATACTATATTTGGATCCTCCAAAACCATATCCCCGAGTCCTTCAATTTTACAAATTGAATGTCCGACTCTCAGGCTCTTACTCTCTTACTCGAGTCCGAGCAACTTAGGTATATACTTAAATGGACCATTATTTTTATTTTAGACGTGAGGAAGTTTACTCTATGTCGATCAATCTTTCAAATTAAAGACCCAAATAATGAATAGGCCTGAATTTTTAAGTGTTGGTGGAGTGGATGTTTTATATTGATAGTTTAGTAATACTTTTTAAGAAAKCAGGATCCAAGTATCTAAATGACCTATTTTACGGGAAAGATGTTCATTTGTCTCCATATTTTTTAAACAACCACTCTATGATCTAATGTGTGTATGACTTTTTTGTGACATTACATGTACTCCCTCCTTTTCAATTTGGTACACAGTTGGAATGAAAGGGGAAAACCGAAAAATTAGGTTGAAAGTAGAATCCAGTAGAGAATTTTCCATTATAAAAATTTCCTCCTTTTTTCATGTTTTAACTTGGTAAAGAAGGGGGGATTAGTATATCGAATGGGACCCTAGTGTACAAGAGTCAAGGGTTAAACAAAATATATAAAAAGAAAGATTAAAAGATGGAGAAGTCATAATAGGTAGGATTTTTGTTAACAAACTAGAATATAAAGTGGTTAAAACTTGTAACTTTTTTTTTTTTTGAAATGGAGGGATATGTTGAATAATGAGTTTCCTATAGCTCTTCAAATTATTGGTGTCTTTACCTCTTTGGCTCTTGCATCCTGAAGTTAAGCATCTATGCAACGGGTCCCTTAGGTCCCTTAAGTTCTGGATCACATTTCAATGAAAATGAAGTTATCAACTTCTTTTGCTACTCTTGCACCATCARTTGGAGTCTTGTTTGCTAAATTTTCTCCRTGGTCTTAACTAAGTGCACAAATGTATCATCCACTTTTCAAGTTCACTGTTAAGTTTCTAGTTTATGAAGCTCTGAACTTGTGGTATGCTTCTATTCACATGCTTCAAGTGTGCTAGTGGGCGGTTGTATTTTATTAACTATACTATCAAAGTATCAATGTCCACCTTTTTGGTTGTCAAACTTCTCKCTTCAACAAGAGCACAAGTTGATCTTTTCCCAATTACTCATGGCTACTTAATTTGAAGTTAATCATGCCCAAGGATCCACTCACAAGACGTATTAAACAAGCAGGCATGGCTGTATTGAAGGCCTAAAGAAGAAAAGACATGTAGGCACGACTAGGGGTGTTAATAAGTCGAGCTTGCTCAAGCTCGGCTTGAAAGTTTCACGAGCCGAGCCTTAGCTATGTTTGGCTCAAAAGCTCGTGAACACGCTCGGAATATTTTTTGTTATTTTTTTATTTCACTTAATAATCATAAAATCAGTAGTCGAACAAAAAAAAAAAAAAAAAGAATATTCATAGCTATCAATCATTATATGTTTTAAAAATTTATTATATTGCTATGGTTTTCAAACTCCAGTAGAGTTTTAATGTATTTTGAACTTAATTTTTAAGGCTCGAAGCTTGAGGATATTCGTCACGAACCAAGCTAAAAATATCCAAAGCTCGGCTCGGCTCATTAACACCCCTAGGCACGGCWATTTTGGACACTGATTATTTGATGCATCAAAATGATTGATTTCTTATTCCTATTTGCGGCTTTTGTTTTCTCATATTTTTTTTTGTACGCTCATTAGATTGACATAATACACCTTTTCTTTGTATTCTGCACTGGTCATTATAGGTATCATTGAACTTCATCTTGCTCTATGCAGGATGTTGGATTTAGTGTGGAATATGTGAACTCTTCTGGTGAAAAAATAGTAAGTGCTTTCGCAAATTTTCTTAACCAGAGACTCTCATGTGTCATGTCTATAGTACGCATCGAGATAGGTGATAAACATTATAATATTCATTAACTGCTCATGTAATTATGTTTCATGCTACAGCTTATGTTGCCCTATCGCCGGTGTGAATCTGATCAAGTAAGTTGTTATTGATCTCTTTTGTACCATTGATCTCCTTGACGGGCTTGTGTCGTCACTAAAATTGATAAATTTCAGGGAAATTTTTGCACTTGTATGGCCGGAACTTACAAACTAATATGGGACAATACATATTCAACTTTTTTCAGAAAGGTAGGAATTTTCTAACTGAAATTGATTTGACTTCTAAGTAATGTAATTGATGACTGAAAATGACTTTAATTGCATATGCCTGGCATTATTTTAGCAGCTTGTGTTCGAAACAACCTTTTTTTTTAGTTTGTTTTAAACATAGGTTGCACCAAAAATATCATGAACAACCTCTGCTATCAGTGCTAAAAGACTTAATTTTCTGAAGTCTTTGAGAAGTTGAATTGTAATCAGGGGAGGTGGGTCATAAAAGTAGCCATTGTGAAGGGTTCTTGGAGTTACAAAGTTGATTAAGTAGTGTGTTTTGTTCTTACTCGTAAACTGCAATTTATAGCTCGAGTTGGTCTTGTTGCCCTTCATGCTATTTTGAGAGTGCAGGAGTCTGGGACATAACATTTACCACAAAATATAAATTTTACCCAAAACATTTACCCAAAAAACTTGTTACACCTTTTTGGGCCCAAACGTTGGGCCAAAATAAGGAAAGGTTAATTAGATGAAGTAATCAAGGAAAATCACCAATTAATCAACTCAAACACAAAGCAGCCACAACTACAACCACGTTCCACACACCACCACCACCACCACCACCAACTACCACAACCAACCATAGCACACACCCAATCAACGACCACAAGCCGCCACAAACGCGCCCAAACCAACGGCACATCACCGCTCAACCAACAACCATAACCAACGGTACAGCCACAACCAACGCCACCGACCCGCCAAAACCAACCAGCCACAACCACGACCAAAACACAAAACCGTCGCCAACCACAACACACACCTAGTCTAAACCACCACGAATAAACTAAAAAAAGGAAATTGAAGAGGATTGAAACTGACTAATCAAAATTTGATTATAAATTGAAATCAGAAATTTGAGATCAAAACAAAATTTGAAAAAACAAAATCAAAAGCAATTGAAATTTGAAATATGTTTTTTTTTTTTTGCCTTTTTGTTTGGGTTTTGTTCTTGCATCATTAGATCTTTAACGCAGCAGGGGGTTAGGCTGAGTGTGCGGCGGTGGTCTGGGCGGTTGAGGGGTGCCAGTGCAATCTGGATGTGATGGGCTGCTGTGTTCTGGGTGGCTGCAGTGGTTTATATGGTGGCAATGGGTGTTGATGGTGGTTGAGCTTATTAAATCTATTGGGATGTTAATTACTTTTGGCTATTAATMAGTGGCGGATCTAGAAATTTTAAGATGRGGGTACGAAATAATACTTGTTAATTTTTTTTATTTAAATATACAAAAAGTATCATTATTTAATAATAGAAATTTGAATCATATGAGTTCATTAAATTAGTTTCTCTTACTATAATCATTAATTAAGATTAAGGTTGAAATTTTCTAATTTGGTGTTTTACATAATTATTATACTCCATCCATAACGGAATGAATGTAACAGTTGTATTAGCACTCATTTCAATACAAAATAAGATAATAGTGGGTTAGGTAGGGAATTAGTGAAGTGGTTCCAAAAATAAAAGAAGGGAAATAATATGACAAAAAAAGACAACATAACTAGTATAAGTAGTCCCAAAAATATGATAATTTTGCCATTAATAATTTACCAAATGAGGAAAGTTGTACAATTGTTGCAAGTTTTTTGTTACATTTAAATATAGAAAGTGTTGCAAGTTTTATGCTACGGAGGGAGTACAAGAGAAGTGTATGTATTAATTTAGCATATTGATATTTAAATGATTATAATGTGGAATGTATTTTTAAAAAAAAATAATAAAAAAAAGACATAAGAGACCACTCTATTAAAGATATGATCTCTTTACTTCTACCTACGAGACCCATTCTTATAAAATTTTATCTCTAATATAGACCTGTTGTAGTTAGAATGTGGTCTCTTATCTACACATAAGAGAACGCCTCTTATCAAAAACAGGTTTCTTTGAGTTGTTTTTAATTTTCATTTTTGAGAATGGGTAGTGCTATTAATAAATTTGATTATTATATATGGTCCCTAGATCTACCCTTGCTATCAATAAATTTGATTAGTTAATGTTAGGTTAGGTTTAATTTTTTAAGGGTATTTAGGTAAATTGGCAAACAAAATGTTACCGTATTAGGAAGGAAAAAAAGCGAAACAACTAAAGCAAAACATACCTAAAAAGAAAGTGTAACAAGTAAAAAAAAAAAAGTATATTAGATGCAACTAGGGGTGTCTATTCGGACTATGGATTGGACTGAAGCATAGTCCAATCCAATCCGAAATATATTTGGACTTTCATTTTATAGTCCAAATCTAAATCCAAACTTTTCAAAATTCAATCCAAATTAAAAGCTAAAAGTCCGAATCCAGTCCGATCCAAATTATTAATAAAAAAAATCCCCTACAAAATTCATAAATCCATTAGATAAAAGATAAAACAACCTATGATTAATTAACTTTATCGAAAAAACAAAAAGATCATTACAAATCATAAATCCACACTATAAGTATAAGAAATATGTTTTGATCAACAATTAAGTAATGAAAGTTTAATGGATTTGGGCTATAGCCTATACTTCTCACTTTTTGAAAAGCAAATATTTCTCACTTATATACTTTCTACTTTATGGTGGACACATGGCAACTTTCAATTAGTTTTCTCACTTCTCATTCTAGCAAGTCCATATATATATATATATAGATATAGATATAGATATAATTTGGATTGTTTGGACTTGATTGGACTCAAATTTTTTAAAGTCCAAATCCAATCCCAAAATTCGAATAAATAACGTCCAAAAAAATGGAAGAAAAAATTTGTTGCATTTTATAAAAATGTTAATGTTTCAACTGAATAAATCCAGAGGAAGTATTTGAAGTGTTTGTTTCAATATGTTTATTGAGTACAAATCTTCTTTCACTCTTGTGGACCAGGCTCTGCTTTACAAGGTTGATTGTATACCCCCTGTTGTAGAATCAGCACAACAGTGAATCTAAAAACAATGGCGGATTCCTAAGCATTGGGATGGAACAAGACACTAACTGTTCTTAATATTCCATTCTCATGTATCTTTCTATGTATATGTTTCATCAGCTAGTCATGTTTTGTTGTACATTATTATTGGCATCTAAATTGCAGCCCAAGCTTGGTCTGTATGTAAACTCTGATTTGGCAGACTGTTGTATTTTAAATTTCAGGGAAATCATAAAGAGCGGATCTGATTGAATATTTTAACTCTATAAATTATGGGACATATTAAGAGACCTTGATTTATGTGTAGAAAGATGATTATCCACTTTTTAATGGTGAAAAAATAAAATTTGTGTTACGTGTTGATTCTCTCGATGGCAAGCCTGCTATATCGAAACATAACRAGTTCTATGTGAAAACAATATGGGCTCTGTTAATTCTTGCCCCTAATTACTAACAATCACCCCAAAATGTGTTGAACTTCCCAAAAAACCCTTACTCGTTATCTCACCTAATCCACACCCTCCTACCCACATTCAGCAACACTCTCCTACCCACATTCTAAAATTCCATTTTCTCGAGCATTGTTAAAGTTATGGGAGCCCATGGTAACAATTTTGATAATTTGGCTTGCGGCCAAATACCAAGTATCGTGTCTCCCATGTTTAGCATTTGAAACCCCATCAAATCTCCTTGTTTTAGCCCTCCTAATTTTGTCTAGCGTCGTTATATGGTTGTGGGAAGCCATGGTATAAATTTAGACAATTTTTCCGAAAACCTTATTTTCGTGATGTATAATCCACGTTTTTTGGTAAAAAAATGACGTCTCAATGACCCGGCTTGGTTTTTCCCAAAATTTCTCCCACACTTTGACGGTGATGAGGAATGACTATTCCAAGACTTTTGGCCCCAAAGATCGAGTGTTGTGCCTCCTATGGACGTTTAGACGTTTTATGGACGTTTAGACGTTTTGTCGCTTTTTCTTGAAATATGACTAGCGGCCTTCAAAACCCCATCAAATCTCCTCGTATTAACCCAAAATTTTTCTTGGCATTGTTATATGGTTGTTGAAAACCATGGTAAAAATTTCGATTATTTTCAAATAATATTCGTAAACTTCATTTTCGTGATAAATATTATTCATGTTTTTCGGCCATAAAACGTCTCAGCGACTCGACTCGGTTTTGTCCGAAATTTCTAACTCAGCTTGAGAGTGATTAGGGATGACTATTCTAAGAGTTATGTCTCAAATACCGAGTGTTGTGCCTCCCATGGGCGTTTTGACATTTTGTTGTTTTTAGATGAAATTTTTGAATTCGACCTTTGAAACTCCCATCAAATCTCCTCGTTTTGGCCCCAAATTTTACGTGGCATCGTTATATGATCGTGGGAACCTAAAGTAAAAATTTTGACAAGTTTTTCTAAAGCTTTTCAGCGACGAAATTTCGTGATGCATAATCCACGTTTGTCGGCAAAACAAGACGTCTCGGTGACTCAACTCAGTTTTGCCATGAACTCCTCCCACACCTTGAGGGTGATGAGGGATTACTATTCCAAGATTTTCGGCCCCAAATACSGAGTGTCGTGCCTCTCACGAGCGTTTTGACGWTTTGWAGCTTTTTCTTGAAATTTGGCTTGCGACTTACGAAACCTTATCAAATCCCCTCGTTTTGGCGCCAAATTTTACTTGGCATTGTTGTATAGTTGTGGGAACCCATGGTAATAATTTCGATAGTTTTTATAAAAATTTCTGGAGAACTCATTTTCGTGATGTAATCCACGTTTTTCGCCCACAAAATGAYGTTTCGATGACTCGACTTGACCTTTCCTAGAATTTCTCCTAGACTATAAGGGTTAGGAGGATGACTCCTAGACTATAATATTCGGCCCCAAATACCGAGCTTAGTGTCTCATATGAGCATTATGACTATTTGTCAATTTGTTGTTTGCGGCTTCAAAAGTGCCACATATGGACTCTTTTGGGGCCCTGAATTTGGTATGGATTCATCATATGATCATATGAACGAACACATGGTAAAAATTTTGAAATATTTTTCGAAAATTGTCCGGAGACCTCATTTTGTGATGTATAATCAACGTTTTTCGGCCAAAAACTGATATCTCGACGACCCGATTCGATTATGTAAAGAATTTCTGTCACACCTCCCAGGTCTTGAGAAATTACTATTCCGACAGTTTCGGATCCAAATACTAAGCGTGCTACCTCCTAYGACTGTTTGGACGTTTTCTCGTTTTTTCTTTGACGGACTCAAAAGTGCCACGTATGGACTCATTTGGGCCTCAAATCTTCCTTGGACCCATCATATTGTCATATGAACCCATGGTAAAGGTTTCGGCAATTTTTCCGAAATTAGTTCGGAGACCACATTTCGGTCCATAGTTTTCGGCCGAAAAACCATGTCTTGGTGAACCAGCTCVACTTTGTGTTCGAGTCGGGTCACCGAAATGTCGTTCCTTGGCCGAAAAACGTGGCTTATACATCACTGAAATTAGGTCCTCGGACAATTCTAGGAAAAATTGCCGAAATGTTTACCATGGGTTCATATGATAACATGAAGGGTCAAAAAAAGATTTGGAGGCCAAATGAGTCCATACGGGGGACTTTTGAATCCGTTAAAGAAAAAACGAGAAAACGTCGAAACGCTCATAGGAGGCAGTATGCTTAGTATTTGAGTACAAAACAGTTGGAATAGTCGTTTTTCATCATCGTGAAGGCGTGACAGAAATTCTGGACATATTCGAGCCGGGTCGACGAGATGTCGTTCCTTGGCCGAAAAACGCGGATTATACAACACTGAAACGAGGTCCCCAGACAATTCTAGGAAAAATTGCCGAAATGTTTACCATGGGTTCATATGATAATATGATGGTTCCAAGGAAGATTTGGGGGCCAAATAAGTCCATACGGGGGACTTTTGAGTCCGTTAAAGAAAAAAACTAGAAAACGACGAAACGCTAGTAGGAGGCAGTATACTTATTATTTGAGTACAAAACAGTTGGAATAGTCGTTTCTAATGACCGTRAAGGCGTGACAGAAATTCCAGACAAATTCCAATGGGGTCGCCGAGATGTCGTTCCTTGGCCGAAAAATGCGGATTATACAACACTGAAATGAGGTCTCTGATCAATTCATTGAAAAATTGCCGAAATGTTTACAATTGGTTCATTTGGTAATATGATGAGTCCAAGAAAGATTTGGAGGCCAAATAAGTCCATACGGGGGACTTTTGAATCCGTTAAAGAAAAAACGAGAAAACGTCGAAACGCTCGTAGGAGGTAGTATGCTTAGTATTTGAGTACAAAACAGATGGAATAGTTGTTTCTCATGACCGTGCAGGCGTGACAGAAATTCCAGACAAATTCCAGTAGGGTCGCCGAGATGTCGTTCCTTGGCCGAAAAATGTTAATATACAACACTGAAATGAGGTCCTCGGTCAATTCTCTGAAAAATTGCCGAAATATTAAGCATGRGTTCATTTGGTAATATGATGGGTCCAAGGAAGATTTGGGGACAAATGAATCCATACAAGGGACTTTTGAGTTCGTTAAAGAAAAAACGAGAAAACGACGAAACGCTCGTATGAGGCAATATGCTTAGTATTTGGATACAAAACTTTTGGAATAGTCGTTTCTCATGACCATTTCGAGCCGGGTCGCCGAGATGTCGTTCCTTGGCCGAAAAATGTGGATTATACATCACTGAAATGAGGTCCCCGGACAATTCTCGGAAAAATTTCCGAAATGTTTACCATGGGTTCATATGATAATATGATGGGTCTAAGGAAGATTTGGGGGCCAAATGAGTCCTTACGGGGGACTTTTGAGTCCGTTAGAGAAAAAACAAAAAAAAAACTCCGAAACGCTCGTATGACGCGGTATGCTTAGTATTTTGTACAAAACTGTTGGAATAGTCGTTTCTCATGACCGCGAAAAAGGCGTGACAAAAATTTCGGACAAATTCGAGCCGGGTCGCYGAGAAGTCGTTCCTTAGCCGAAAAACTTGCATTATRCATCATTGATATGAGGTCCACGGAGAATTCTCGGAAAAATTGTCGAAATGTTTACCATTGGTTCATATGATAATATGATGGTTCTAAGGAAGATTTGGGGGCCAAATGAGTCCATACGGGGGACTTTTGAGTCCGTTAGGGAAAAACCGAGAAAACTCCAAAATGCTCGTCGTAGGCAAGATGCTTAGTATTTGGGTACAAAACTGTTGGAATAGTAGTTTCTCATGACCGTGAAGGCGTGACAAAAATTCGGACAAATTCGAGCTCRGTCGCCGAGATGTAGTTCCTTGGCCGAAAAACGTGGATTATACATCACTAAAATGAGGTCCCCGGACAATTCTCGGAAATATTGCCGAAATGTTTACCATGGGTTCATAGGATAATATGATAGGTCCAAGGAAAATTTGGGGGCCAAATGAGTCCATACGGGGGACTTTTGAATCAGTTAATGAAAAAAACTAGAAAAACGACGAAACGCTCGTAGGCGACAGTATGCTTAGTATTTGGGTACAAAACAGTTGGAATAGTCGTTTCTCATGACCGTGAAGGCGTGACAAATTCCATACAAATCCGATCGAGGTCGCCGAGATGTCGTTCCTTGGCCGAAAAACGYGGATTATACATCACWGAAATGAGGTCCCCGGAAAATTCTCTGAAAAATTGCCGAACTGTTTACCATGAGTTCATTTGGTAATATGATGGGTCCAAGGAAGATTTGGGGACAAATGAGTCCATACGAGGGACTTTTGAGTCAGTCAAAGAAAAAAACGAGAAAACGTCGAAACGCTCGTAGGAGGCAATATGCTTAGTATTTGGGTACAAAACTGTTGGAATAGTCGTTTCTCATGACCGTTAAGGTGTGAAACAAATTCCGAACAAATTCGAGCCGGGTCGTCAAGATGTCGTTCCTTGGCCGAAAAACGTGGATTATACATCACTGAAATGARKTCCCCGGACAATTCTCAAAAAAATTGCCGAAATGTTTACCATGGGTGCATATGATAATATGATGGGTCCAAGGAAGATTTGGGGGCCAAATGAGTCCATACGGGGGACTTTTGAGTCCGTTAAAKWAAAAAACTAGAAAACGACGAAACRGACGTAGGAGGCAGTATGATAAGTATTTGGGTACAAAACWGTTGGAATGGTCGTTTCTCATGACCGTGAAGGCGTGACAAAAATTCTAGACAAATTCCAGTGGGGTCGCCGAGATGTCGTTCCTTGGCCGAAAAACGCGGATTATACAACACTGAAATGAGGTCCCCGATCAATTCTTTGAAAAATTGMCGACATGTTTACAATTGGTTCATTTGGTAATATGATGGGTCCAAGAAAGATTTGGAGGCCAAAACGAGAAAACGCCATAACGCTCATATGACGCGGTATGCTTAGTATTTGGGTACAAAACTGTTGGAATATTCGTTTCTCAGACCGTGAAGGCGTGACATAAATTTCGGACAAATTCGAGCCGGGTCGCCGAGACGTCGTTCCTTGGCCGAAAAACGTGGATTATACATCATTGAAATGAGGTCCCCGGACAATTCTCGAAAAAATTACCGAAATGTTTACCATGGATTCATATGATAATATGAARAGTCAAAGAAAGATTTGGGGGYCAAATGAGTCCATACGAGGGACTTTTGAATCCGTTAAAGAAAAAACGAGAAAACRTCRAAACGCTAGTAGGAGGCAGTATGCTTATTATTTGAGTACAAAATATTTGGAATAKTCGTTTCTCAAGACCGTGAAGGCGTAAAAAAATTYCGGGCATATTCGAGCCAGGTCGACGAGATGTCGTTCCTTAGCCGAAAAACGCGAATTATACATCACTGAAATGAGGTCTCCGGACAATTCTCGRAAAAATTGCCTAAATGTTTACCATGGGTTCATATGATAATATGATGGTTCTAAGGAAGATTTGGAGGCCAAATGAGTTCATACGGGGGACTTTTTATTCCGTTTTAGAAAAAACGAGAAAACTCCAAAACGCTCGTCGGAGGCAATATGCTTAGTATTTGGGTACAAAACTTTTTCAATAGTCGTTTCTCATGATCGTGAAGGCGTGACAAATATCCGGCAAATTGGATCCCAGTCCCGAGATGTCGTTCCTCTGGCAGAAAAAAGTGGATTTATACATCATTGAAAATGAGGTCCCTGGAAATTCTTGGAAAAATTGCCGAAATGTTTACTACGGGTTCATATGATATTATAATGGGTTCAAAGAAGATTTGGGGCCAAATGAGTCCATACAGGGGACTTTTGAGTCCGTTAAAAAAAAAATGAGAAAACGCCGAAACGCTCCTAGGAGGCAGTATGCTTTGTATTGGGTACAAACTACTGGAATAGTCGTTTCTCATGGCCGTGAAGGCGTGGACAAAAATTTCGGACAAATTCGAGTCGGGTCGCCGAATGTTCTTTCCTTGGCCGAAAAACGTGGTTTACACATCATTGAAATGGGTCCCGACAAATCTAGGAAAATTGTCGAAATGTTTACCATGGATTCATATGATAATATGATGGTACAAGAGAATTTGAGGGCCAAATAAGTCCATACGGTGGATTTTTGAGTCCGTTAAAGAAAAAAACGAGAAAAAGCCGAAACGATTGTAGGAGGCAGTATGCTTATTATATGGGTACAAAACTGTTAGAATAGTCGTTTCTCTCTCATACAGTGAAGGCGTGACAGAAATTCCGGACAAATCGAGCCGAGTCGCGAGATGTTGTTCTTTGCGAAAAACGTGGATTATACATCACTGAAAAGAGGTCCCCAGACAATTCACGAAAAATTACCGAATGTTTTCCATGGGTTCATATGATAATAAGATGGATCCAAGGAAGATTTGGGTGCCAATGAGTCCATATGGGGGACTTTTGAGTCCGTAAAGAAAAAACGAGAAACCGCCAAAACGTTCGTAAGGAGGCAGTAGCTAGTATTTTTGGTAAAAATATTGGAATAGTTGTTTCTCATGACCGTGAAGGCGTGAAAGAAATTCCGGACAAATTCGAGCCGGTTCGCCGAGATGTCGTTCCTGGCCGAAAAAACGTGGATTATCCACCACTGTAATGAGGTCCCCGGACAATTCTCGGAAAAATTTCGAAATGTTAACCATGAGTTCATATGATAATATGATAGTACAAGAGAATTTGGGGGCCAAATGAGTCCATATGGGGACGTTTGAATCCGTTAAAGAAAAACGAGAAAACGTTGAAACGCTAGTAGGAGGCAGTATGCTTAGTATTTGGGTACAAAACAGTTGGAATAGTCGTTCTCATGACCGTGAAGGCATGACCCAAATTCTGGAAAAATTCGAGAAAGATCGCCGAGATGTCGTTCCTTGACCGAAAAAACGAGGGTTATACATCAACTGAAATGAGGTCCCCAGACAATTCTCGGAAAATTTTCCGAAATGTTATGATTGGTTCATATGAAAATATGATGGGTACAAGAGAAATTTAGGGGCCAAATTAGTCCATACGGGGGATTTTCTAGTCCGTTAAAGAAAAAAAAAGAGAAACGTCGAAACGCTCGTAGGAGGCAGATACATAGTATTCGGGTACAACACTATTGGAATAGTTGTTTCTCATGCCGTGAAGGGTGTGAAAGAAATTATGGATAAATACGAGCCGGGTTGCCGAGATGTCGCTCCTTGGCCGAAAAAAACGTGTATTATACATTACTGAAATGAGGTAACCGGACAATTCTCGGAAAAATTGCCGAAATGTTTACCATGGGTTCATATGATAATATGATGGTTCAAAGAAGATTTGGTGGCAAATAGTCCATACGGGGGGACTTTGAGTCCGTTAAAAAAAATGAGAAACGTCAGAAACGCTTGTGTAGACACTATGAAATGTGTCTCCCCAAAGATTAATCCTGATGAAAAATACCGCGTCTCGCGTTTGTTTCGAATCAGAAAGATGCTTTGAATTCATAAAAGTTGGAAATCGCGAGGTCGTACTCGGAAATATTGAGCAAAGGTCAAAGGCAAGGCAAAAATACTTTCTTTCGGTTTTTCAAAGTTTTCAAAGGTTTTGAAAAGGTTTTCAAAGGCGATTCTCATCTGCTTTTTGATGTTCATCATGTCGTCACATTTTTCTGAATCCGCCAGTTTTTTTAAATTATTTTTCTGATTTTTCTATGATTTCTTATGAATTTTGCAATGTTTAAATACGCAGAATACGCAGAAAATACATGAATAATTAGAAAAATACTCCGGAAATACGTGGAACCTTATAGAACATTCTAGAAATCCTTGCTTGGAGAGCAAGGGTGTCTAGGTCGTCGAATCAAGGGAAATCACGAATAAAATCGGAGGAAATCAAAATATTTCGAGGTTTTGGAAAAAAATATACAAAATCATTGAGCGTATATACGCAAGTGATGAGCGTATATACGCTCAACAGGAGCGTATATACGCTCATTCAGGCTGCGTATATACCGCTCAGCTCATACGTACAAAACTTGCCAAAAACTCATGGAAGCATGCAGCGTAATTACCGACTGCAAATGAGCGTACTATACGCAGGAAGCAGCGTATATACGCTCATTTGCAGCGTATATACGCAGGTTTCTTTGCCCAAAACTTGCCTCGTGCCTATAAACTACCCCTTGCCTTGCTCAGTCCGAGACACCACGACTTCATATGCTTCCTACGCATACTCTCTCTCTCTCTCTCTAAAAACACTCAAAACACATTATACACATTCGTTTTAGTCCAAAGCATCGATTCTCTTTTCGAATCAAAAGCGATAACAAAGGTTGAATTCTAGATTACTCACCAATAATCTCTCTCCACTTTCTTTTAATATTGACTAACCATTTTATGAGTTTTTAATATAACTAAAGCAATGTAGAAAACTCACTTTAATTTGTTTCATGTAAATATGTAGGTTTTTCACAATGCTTGCAAGGTTTCATGGTTGTTTTGTTTCATTTCATTATTATTATTCATTGTCAATACACAATTCTTTATTCTTTGATAGCAAGATTGACAGGGAAAGATCCATTGCGCCTTGCGTGTTTATCAAGGACTAACAATTGTCCTTTGTTTTCATGTAGCGATTCAAGGCAAAGGATCGTTCATTCGTTTAACAAACTAATTTTGTTTTCTTTGCAGATTAGGGTAAAGATGAGTTGCATGTACTTTGAAGTTTATGCACTTCATCTTATTGCATATTGTCATTATGTATAACTTTGTATATATGTTTGCTAAACAAAGACCCGAATTTTGTGAATCACTTTAAATCAGAATTAACTATGGACACTGTTTAGGCACCGTTTTTAACATGATTAATACAATGGTCACAATTCTAGGTAGGATGCTGCTTTGTGCAAAAGAGTAACACAGTCTCAGTATTTAGGGTAGGAACGTCCTAAGGCTCATTAATATGGTATAAGATGTGTGCATCATAATCGATGAATTAATGATTATCATGAGACAAGAGAGCGTAGTTGGTTTTTAGGCGACAGTGCGAGATTGAGGTATACAGAATCTGATTATTCGTACCATGTGCCCGAACCACGACTGGTTATTTGATTGGACGTGGGAGGCCATTGATTGTGCACCAACGTTTCGGGCGCCGTGATAAACTTTCTAGGCACGGTGGGCAGCTCCTGCCATCGACAAATACCGCAACGAACTCACGGCGGGTTCCGTGGCTCAAGGGCCCACGTCACGAGCACCTCGATGTAGTACCTACGCCCGACGCGGTAAGCAGGACGCTAATACGCTGAGGGCGCGCCTCGCGTCTAACAGCTTGTTAGGAGGCACTGAGCTCAGTATTTGGGTGAGAAAACTGTTGATAGTCATGTCTTTCTCATATACCGTGAAGGCGTGTACGAGAATTCCGAACAAATTGAGCACATGTCAGAGATGACGTTCTGGCTGACGGGATTATACATCACTACAGAACAAAGGTCTACTGGACGATTTCGAAGTAAACATGTCGAAATGTTTACGGAGGGGTTCAAATGATATTTATAATAAGGTCAAGGTAGATTTGGGGCCAAATGAATTCCATATCGGGGGGACTTTTGAGGTCCGTTAAAGAAAATATGAGAAAGCCGAAATTGGCTCGTAGGAGGCAGTATGCTTATATTGGGTACAAACTATTGGAATGTCGTGTTCTGATGAACTCGAGTGAAAGTGTAGAATTCCGGACAAATTGAGCCTGATCCGCGAGATGTGTCCTTGGCCGAAAAAACGTGTGGATTTAGTATCACTGAAATTGTGTCACCACACCCGGACAATTCTCCGAGAAAGTAGACGTATGTTTACCATGGTTCATAGATGACAATCTGATGGGTACAAGGAAGATTGGCCAATGAGTCATACGGGGGCTTTTTGGGTCGTAAAGAAAATCGAGAAAGCAGAAACGCTCCGTAGGAAGAGTATGCCATAGTATGTTGGGTACAAAAACTGTTGGAATAGGTTGCGTGTCTCCCTCCATGACCGTAAAGGCGTGACTAGAAAATTTGGATATATTCGAGCCGGATTGCCGAGCATGCTCGTTCCGCTTGGAAACAGATTAACTCATATAAATTAGGTCCCGGACAATTCTCCGAAAATGTGCCGAAAATTTACCATGGGTTCATATGATAAGTATAGGCTTAAGGAGATTTAGAGGCCAAATGAGTCATACGGGGGACTTTTTATTCGTTTGGAAAAAACGAGAAATCCGAAAGGCTGTCTTAAGGCATATCTTAGTATTGGTACAAACTGTTGCACTAGTCGTATTCTCCTGAGCGGAGGCGGGACATGAAAATTCCGGACAAATTGGAGCCCGGACCGGAGATGTCGTTCTCTGTGGCCGATAAAAAGTGGATTAATACTCACTGAAATGAGGTTCCCTGGAGAAATTCTCGAAAATTGCTGAACTGTTTACCACGGGTTCATATGATATTCATAATTGGTCAAGGAAGATTTGGCGGTGCGTAAATGAGTCATACAGGGGATTTTGAGTCCGTTAAGAGAAAAACGAGAAAACCCGACGCTATAGGAGGCAGTAATGCTTTGTATTGGTACAAACTACTGGAATAGTCGTCAGTGACCGTGTCACGGTAGGCAGTCTTAGGTATGAGCTCCCTTGGCTGGTGTCCTGAGAGGAACTGAGTGTGGCGTAGCTGTCAATAGTGTACAACAGTGGACGTAGGTAACTGACAATTCGAATAGCCGGGTCGCGAGAATGTGTTCCTTGGCCGAAACGTGATTATACATCACTGAAATGAGGTCCCCGGAACTTCTTGGAAAAATTGCAGGAAATGTGTTACCATGCGATCGTACTGATACATTGTGAGATGGGATAAGAGAATTGGGGCCAAATGATGTCCATATGGTGAATTTTGAGTCGGTAAATGAAAACGGAGAAGCGAAACGCTCGTAGGAGGAGTATGCTTAGTATTTGGATATCAAAAAGTTGGAGGTAGTCGTTTTTTTGTCATGACCGTGAAGGGCATGATACAAATTCTGGAAAAATTCGAGCCTGGATTGCCGATATGGTCGTCTCTGGCCGAAAAAGAGGATTATAGCTACTGAATACTGAGGTCCCGGAAAGTTCTTGGAAAATTGCAAGAAATGTTTACCATGGGTTCATATGAAATATGAGTTGTTTAAGAAAGATTTCGGGTGCACAAATGGTTCCATAAGGAGTCTTTTAGGTCTGTTAAGAAGAAAACGAGAACCCGAGCTCGTAGGAGTAGTATGCTTATTATTTGGGTAAAAACTGTTGGAATGGCGTTTCATCATGACCGGAAGTAGGCGTACAGAAATTCCGGACAAATTCGAGCAGAGGTTGCCGAGATGTCGTCCTTGGCCGAAAACGTGGTTATCATGATAATGAGCGTCAGCGGAGACAATTCTCGAAAATTTCGCGAATGTTGAACATCGGGTCATATGATAATATGATGGGTAACAAGAATCTTGGGGGCTAATGAATCAGATAATGCGGGGACTTTGAACTTCCGTTAAAAAAACGGAAAACTCTGCAAAACGCTCGTAGGAGGCAGTATGCTGTAATTTTTGGGTACAAAACAGTGAAATAGGTCGTTTTTCTCATGACGTGAGAAGGCATGACACGATTTCCTGGAAAAAATTGCGAGACAGATAGCTGAGATGTCGTTCTTGGCAATAAAACGAGGGTTAAATCATCACGAAATGGTTCGCCGAACATGTTGAGTTTTCCTAGTGTTTTGGTGATGACAACAGTGCAAGAGCAGGTACATGGGTTTGATGAATACAACTGGTCTTTAAGCGAGCTGAGATACTGGTTCTGGTCCCTTAAAGAAAGTGACATGTATGGCTTACAAGTTATATTTGCAAATTGCTATATGGTGTTTGGCATACAGGAATCAACTATTGAACAGAAAGTCCTTCGAGGAAGACTCGAGAAGATAAGTTATATATTGAAGAATCAAGGAAGCTTCGAGAAGTTGAAGAGACATTGAAGATTAGTTTAGGTAAGATTAGTCTCTAGTTCTATAAGTGCGTGAATGTGTGTTGTGCGTGCTGTAGTTAAATTGTTGGTGGCATTGGCTTGAACTTTCTCTTTAGAGTTGAAGGCAACTAAACCAGTTGGTGTGGTTGCTTTGACCTACGGTTGGAAGAACAGTTTGTACTGTCTTCAATACAGCGGATCATCCTTGTCGAGCAAGAAAGATTTTGGAAGTTTTCCTTATAAAATATTTTTGGAAAGTTTTTCTAAAAACGGTTTTATTGGAAACTATCAAAGAGAATCTGGTGAGAATATATGTTTGGATATATGGTAATTAACTGAGATTGCCATAAAGTACATACAGATATTATATTGCATCTAATATACGGAATAATATATCTTCTGGAATTTCCTAAGATATAAAACAGTAGAATATAATTTTTATTTATCCTCTTAATATTCTTAGTTTGCATCACTATTAATGCTAGGGCTTTGGCTATAATCATCATGCATATAGACTCGTGAATTAAGCACTTCTCTAACGTTCTTAAAAAAGGTGTATTTTGTAGAGAAAGAAAGAAGAGAAAAAGTCAAAGCCATAGACAAGCACATTGTTCATACACAAAGAATCGACACATATGAGCGTCCAATACATTGTAGAAATCATGAGTGGAGTAATTTGAAGAGAATTGCATTGGTGTTGAATTACAACGAGGGTTTTTTTGGTGATTGGGTAGGCTATTTGATAGTATCTTACGAGTGCTTGTGAGTCAAGTAGACGGACTTAGCCACTTGGGTTGAGTAATGGGGTGACAATTGTAGTGTGATTGTTCACGTAACATTTGTGAGTGGAGTTGCTTTGGTTATTTCGAAGTAGATTAATAAAAGTAAACTAGGATAGGAGGACGTAGCAGAGTTGGTGAAACCTCGTTAAATAGTGTGTCTTTATTATTATTGCCGATATTGTTCTACGTACTTGTTACAACTTATTCCGCTGCAGACCAGTCCAACTGGTCCTACTCTAACTAAACAAGTACAGCATCGAAAATTTTAATAGGCACTCCATTCACCCCTCTTGATACTTCGGGAAACCTTCAGGACAATCTCGAAACAAATTCCGAAATGTTTACCATGGGTTCAATATGAAAATAATGACGGGTAATCAAGAGAAATTTGGGGCCAAATTAGTCCATACGGGGGACTTTCTAGTCCGTTTAAAAAAAAAAAGAGAAAACGTCGAAACGTCTTCCTAGGAGGCACGTAAGCTTATTATTTCAAACAGTTGGAAATAGTCCGTTCTCATGACCGTGATGGCGTGACAAAAAATTCCCGGGCATATCGAGCCGGGTCGACGAGATGTCGTTCCTTGGCGAAAAACGCGAATTATACATCACTGAAATGAGGACACCAGACAATTTCCTCGAAAAATTGCAAGAAATGTTTACATGGGGTTATATGATAATATGATTGGTTCCAAGAAAATTTGGGTTGTCAAATGAGTCCATAAGGGAAGACGTTTTCAGTCTGTTTAAAGAAAAAACGAGAAACGTCGAAAAGCTCGTCAGGAGCAGTACGCTTAGTATATGTTAATACCCCAGATTTTTGAAATTCATTAATTTAGTATAAATTATAATTATGAGTCTGAATTTGAATTTAGACTTTATACTTATTTTCAAAATTTAATTACCTATTTCTTAATAAAGTTTTATTTATTTCTTTGAAGTAAATGTGAAGTTTTTAAATATGATTTATAAATCGTTTAAAATCTTATTAGTTTCAAAAGTATAATCGATTCCTTTAAGCATTATTTGAATCTTTGATAAAGTATTTTTTCGTTGATCGATTATTTTCAATATACAAGTTAGCAATAATATTATACAAATTTAAGTCGTGTTATTATAGGGCTTGATTAAGGCCTAAAATATCTTTTAATAAAATAAATAATGTTTGTTCACAAAAAAAGGGAAAATACTCTCTTCAACCTTAGAATATCATCTTTTTCCTCCCACCAATGGGAAATTTTTTAGCAATTCTATCACCTCCGTTGTTGATTAATTTATCAAATTATCTTCATCATCTTCTTTAAACACTCCACTTGTACACCATCACCAAGCTTCTCCTCCACCCATCCACCTCCATTGTTACCCAATCACAACATAGTCTTTGGATTAGTAACCATCAAATACATCTATAAATACCACCTAGTTCATTCGAATTTTTCACTCAAAATCACCTAATCTCATTATAATCTAATTCTAACCTTTGTGTATGTATTTTCTCATATCAAATCCAAATCAATTTCCTTCCTTCTTCTTTTCTCCTTCTTGCCTAGCTCCGTCGAGCCGCGGCCAGCTGTGCCACATCTTCCTCCGCCTCTCCTCTCTTCTCCTCGGCCCACCGTGCGGCAGACGCTCCACCGCCGCCACCTGCAACGCAGCAGCTGCTGCTAGCGTTGGGTTGCTGCATGCGCCCCCGTCTCTCTTGCCGCCTTCTCCTCTCATGTCGCACCGGACCAGCCACCACCACTTGCTGCGTGGTGGTGTTGTGGTCTCTGCTGAACGCCTGTGTGCAGCTGCCCTATCCAACCCGAAAGCCCAGCCCACAACCGCTGTCCAACCCACGCAGCACTCCTCCTCTGTTTCTCCCCTGCTTTCCCCTGCTCTTGGCCATTTCGTAAGTTCACTCAAGTTTTTTTTTTATTCTGCCTTATTATTATTATTATTTATTATTATTATTATTATTAATTTATTATTTATTATTATCTAATTATTATATTATATTATCATTTATATCATTATCACTGTATTGTATTAATTATTATTTCTTTATTATTTATTATTATTATTATCATATTATATTATTGTTTTATTTACATTACCATTATGAATTTGAATACTACTATTTTCATTTTGCAACTACATTATTATTTGATACTAATGTAAATATATCAATATATTGTTATCACTAATATTATTTTATCATGTTTATAAGTCTTCCTTATAAGTATAGACAAATGGGTTTTCAAAGATTTTATTTTTATATAACTAAAAGGGTATGCTAATATTATGGTCAAGTTAATTATGTTATAAATATTTTAAAATCAAAGAAAAAGCGATCCTCTGGAGCTCGGGAAGAACGTTCATCAAAAGTAAGGAACTAAGTTGCTACGTCGGATTGAGGTAACATCTATGGCTAACCCCGCAATCCCTTAAATGTTTTATGAATGGATTTATCGAATATGAGATTTGTAACCTTTATGCTACCCGCAATCCCCTTACAATGTTTATGAAAATGGATTTACAATATGAGATTTGTAAAATTATTGCTGACATCTTATGAAAATTGATTTAAGAACGTAGACGATTTGTAACATCTATTGCTTGCCATTTTGAAATCGATTTAAGAACGTATGATGATTTGTAACATTATTCTAACATCCCTGCAAATCGCGAATCCCCTTTATAAAATGTGTATGAATTGATTTATGAATATGAAGTGTTTTTATTTAATGTTATTTTCCATTGGATTGTTGGAATTAATTAATGTTGATTGAAGAAACGATGCTATGAATTTGATTCAACTCTGTGGTTTTAATGAAAGAACGATTGTTTTGACTGAACTTTAATGATTCAAGTTTTATAATGTTGAAATGATGACAAGTTCACGCTTAATGTTTAAAAAGAAACGAAACATGAAAAGGAAAAAAGTTTTTGAAACACGAGGTTTTGGCATTATGGTGATAGTTTAGCTGCCCCTCGTGGGTAGCCCTGTTTCGCTGTCCATGATTTCGTGGTATGCCCCTGTTTCGCTGCCCTTGTGGGTAATGCCACGTTTCCGC
>SNQN01000891.1:0-32422 GCA_008642245.1 Bassia scoparia
ATATTTACTCGGCATAGAGAGAGATGTCGCGGCAGAGAAGACCACATCCCTTCCAAAGGGGCTCCAGATGGTGTGAGGTCGATTTCGATGTACCCTGCGATGTGGGGATGGCTTCGGCGACCCCAGTTTCCAGAACCAGCGACTCTCATGCTGGTGTGCGAACGAGGAAAGCTTCTTCGCTAAAATGTGGTACTTCGTCGAAGCAACCAGAAGACACTTTTCCGTATCTCCCCTTCGGTATCCCGTCCGACGATGAGCCTGGTGAGCATTTAAAGTTAATGCTAAATCACTATGGGCGTAAGGTCTATGATTCACACGAGTACTCCCTTCGTCTAGACAGGTATACCCTCTTAAGCTTAGGTGGTGATTCAGAAACTGTTCGAGCTGAACCTGTCTTCGTCCTAACTACACTTCGCAGAATTCGTTGGACATTCGAATGCGATTGGCAACGAAGAGCTGCTAGTCGCCAAAGATGCTGACGTTCCTAACAACTTTCTTCCCTCAACCACGAATACGTGGGAAGCATCCGATAGATATGACTTCTCGAGTTTAATATCGAGCGATGAAAACATCGTCCCTCTTGTCTCTCACATTCCAGAGGTCCCTCGTGCTCCTACTGCGAAGCCCAGACAGGAGCCTCACCAAAGGCTTAAGGAGGCACTTTCCGCCAACACCCACTGTGGCGAGAGCTTGGCAACGGACGAGATATAAGACGAAATCCTGGAATCGATGAGGAGGAGGATCCGATTCCCTCAGGAGCTTGCGCAGAACTTCCCAGCCCTAACAAGCGAAAGAATGCTAGGGAGATGGTGAATGTTAATCCTTCGGAGTACCGCAAGACACCTTTACGTGGGTCTATGTCGTAAGGCTCTGTTGGAGCCATCGAGGGGTGTTTGGCGGATGTAATCATTCCCTGTTTAAAACACTTAGTCAATTTCAGTTTTTCATTTCCTTTTTCATGATCACTTAACTTTCCTCATTTTGATAATCTCCCTGCGCAGGTCGAATGGTGAGGGTAATTGGAACTTGGCGAAGGCTAGTCGCCATTACACAGAGAGAGCAAAGTAATAAGTGACCGCTGTACAAGAGGCGAGTGACTACATCGCCCAGCAGACAACCGCCATTTGCTCTTGATCACGTCCGATAGCGAACTGGAGATTGTCGAATGAGTGGCTGAGACTGCAACGAAGCTACTCCCAGCTCGTTCGAGTTTGTATAGAGTAAGACCAAGGATGAGCTTGAGTCTCTCAAAACGAGAAGTACCAAGGTCTGCTGCGAGGAGAAAGGCTCGCTCGACGTGCAGTTGCTTGCGAATGGTGAAGACGGAGCTTTGAGCCAGCGAAGACGAAGTTAAAGGTGAGCTGAAGGCTAAGTAAGTAGGAGGAGCTTCGCAAGGCGAAGTGAGGCTGCTCGACTCTGCTGCTGCCTTCCAACTTCAGACGGAGCACAAAGCGTTGCAGGAAGCGGTGGAAAAGAAAGGTAACAGATTCGAGGATCAAGGATTAAGGAGATTGAGAGCTCTCATCGCAGATGCCTGGGAGCTACATGCCAATCAAAGGATGACTATCCTTCGCTGTCCTCGAGGAGCGCCTCAACTGAAGTTCGAAGAGTGGCTCTTTGTCGACAAACTTCCCTTCTGCCTCCCCTGAAAGCCCAATCCGAAATTTCATCTATATTCGAGGATGAAACTACGAGGAAAGGGCCTTTGCTCTCCTCCAGCCTTCGCCGTATTCTTATTTTGCCTTCACTTTTGTCGATGAATTGGTATATTCATTTAACTCTTCTTGGTAATATTTTGATGAAACTTGAAACTAGCAAATCTTGATGTAAACAATTATCACCCATGTGCGACCCACATCTGCTCGCATCTTTAATTTTCAATTTTGGCATCTTCCGCCATTTTGGTATTGATTGCCTCTCTTGCGCATGTTTTAATTTTGATAGATGCCTGTTTCGCTGTTCTTTGTATTTCCTCGCATTAAAATCTCTCTTGCCCTGTTAAGTCTTTGCTAACTCTAAGGTGTTTGGAGAGATTTACAAAGTCTAAGTGTACCTTCGCAGATACATCGCAGGTGAATCATAAGCATGCCTTCGCATTTGTTAGCACCTTCAACATGGAAAGAAATAGGTGGATACACTGAATGTGTAAACGTTCGCACCTTCCACCTGATTATTGGTGTTGGTATTACCACGTACATCTCTAAGTTTATAAGAATACATAAAGAAGTGATGACTTGAGGGCTGAGTAGGGTTCAAGTTAATAAATCATAGCTGATTGCCCTTGAACTTGGAGATTGAGTGATTTTTCTTCAAAGCTTTACCTGCCCTCGCAGGTTATAGATCTTTCCTTCGCAACTTAGGAACCTTGCACTTCGCAGGAATAGAAGATCTTGCCTTCGCAAGTTAAGAATTCAATTCTTTGCAAAATTCAATAAAGCTTGCTCTCACAAGTCAGAAACCTTGCTTCCTCGCAGAAGGGAGATCCTGCTCTTCGCAGTTATGATCCCTTGCCTTCGCAGAATGGAGAGTCGCTGCTGCTTGCGCAAGTTAGTGACCTTGCCCTTCCGCAGGAATGAGAGATACTGCCTTCGCAAGTCCAATGCCTGGCAGAATAGGGTATGTTTGTCTCCTTTAATCAATTTTTGGGGTACTTGCCCCTTTGTAGATCAAGATCTTCTTGAAAAATCCTTAAGTATAATCTATATTTATGGCGATTTAGGAATGTTTGTCCTTCACAAGCTGTAAATTTTCTTTACTTATAACTAGTTAACCTATATTAAAAGTTGTATGATATAGCTATATTATTTCCTTGTGACTGGTAATACTTCTAAGTAACTCAGACCTTGGTAGGAATAATAATATCTGTGCCCTTATTTTAAGGGTCTTGTGCCTCGTTTTGAGGTCTTTGAAATGAAAAGGAGGGGGGGGGGAATTTGCCCTTGATGAAATACTAACTCGCATTTTGAAGTTCAAAGTATTGAAACTTTCATTCAATCTTACTTCAAAAATTACAAGGGCCGCTTGGCCAATTCTGCTATAGTGCTTACACTTGCCAGATAAAACATTAATACTTTTTCAGATTATTCGGTGTTCCTAGGGTGAGACAAGCGTTTGTGATTTCGCTGTCTGTCTATACTTGTAAGTCCATCACGTAGCACCTCACGAAATTCTATTATCGGACCCTCCAGTTGGGGTTAGGCTTGCCCTCCTCTTTGCTCGACCCGTGGATTCTCATCTTTCGCAAATACCACAGATTCCCCAGCCTGAAGAGGTCGTGATTTCACCCTTTTTAATGTAATCTCTTGGACACTCTCGAGCTTGTAAATTTGCTTGACAGTAATAGGGCATTGCCCTGACCTCCGGGTATCGAAATCAAGATTATGCCCGCAGTCGCTTCCCAATTTTCCTTCTTCAATAATAAATGCATTAACTGCAAATGTAGGCTCATTACTATTGTATTTCTATTTCAGCGTCTGACCATACACAAGGTGAAAGGGGGTTTCCTCCTCGAGTTCTTCGTGGTAGTTCCTGATTGATCCATAGCACATTGTAAAAGCCTCTCAAATCCCATAGCCCTTGGCTTGTCCAACTTCTTCTTGAGATCCATTGCATAATAATTTTTTGAATCGACTCTATTCTAATCCTGTCCATTGGCTTAATGATGGGCACATGACGCGAAATGTGCCGCTATGCCTGGTCCGATAGCAAGTGTTTGAGAGTATTAGAGTCAAATAGTGGGTGCCGTTAATCAACACTATGGGCAATTGCGGCAATCCAAATCTTGTGATGATATTCTTCCAGAGGAATCCTTTCACATCTGAGACTTTGATGTTCCTCATTGGCTCTGCTTCCACCTTTGGTGAAGTATAGTCCACTCCACGATCAGAAATTTCTTTTGTCCAGGGGCTTTGAGTGGAAATGGGTCCATATATTTTCCCACCCCCCATATCAGCGAAGGGAGGCGTGCGATAAGACCGTAACAGGAGGTGCTGGTTCTGGTGGAGATTTTCCATGAATTTGACATTTCGGAGCATTTTTTTGACAAGTTCGCATGACATCTCCCCGTAATGACGGCCAGTTAGTACCAGTAACGGAGAGTTTTCTCTGCTACGCCTCTTGCCTCAATATGAAACACATTGGCCTCCTGATGAATATCATCCAAAACCTCTCCCCTTTCTCAGGCGTGATACACTTGAGAAGAGGATGGGGAGAAGAGACTTCTTGTATAGCTGCCCTATCCAAGTAAACGACCAAGAGTCTCAGCCTTCACATTTTTGCTCAGTTGCGAGAATCTTGAGGAAGTTTACCTGCCAGCTTATACTTGATGATTATCTCCAAGTGCTTCCCCTCGATCGAATGAAGTGAAACCTCCTCCAATCGTCTATACTTCTCGGTCCTTCACATCCGCAGATAGACAAACCTTGGGGAAATCTCCGGTTGCAGAGCTAGCCAACTAGATAAGGCATCATCTTTGGTTTTTCCCGATCGGGAGGGACTTTGGATCCAAATGGAACTGATCTAAACCTTTCCGTTTCCTTCTTCAACATCTCCAAGTAATCGAATCATACTCTCATCTCTGGCTCGTTCTCACATCACCTGGACTAAACACACCAATTTGCGAGTCAGAAATGGCGCAATTTGCGTGCCCACCGTTTTGCTACATTCGAATTCGGCCCACTCAAGGCTTCATATTCGCCTCGTTGTTTGATGTCTGGAACTTAACCTCATGGCATAATCAAACGGTATCTCCTTCAGAGATTTAACAAGATCTGCCCCAACCCCGTTTTTGAGTGGAGGATCCATCCACGAATGAGGCGTCCAATGAATCGCTTATTGTTTCGACTGGAGGAGGTCCGTTAAGTGTCTACGATGAAATCTGCCAAGGCCTCTGACCCTTGAGGCTTTCCTTGGTTCAAACTCGAGATTAAAACCATCAATCCGCAATGGCCCACTTTAGCATTCTTGCCTGATGATTTCTAGCTTGGTCATGGTTTGTTTGATGGTCTGGTCAGTGTAGATCTACATCTTATGGGCGCAAAATAGGGCGAAGCTATCTTACTTCGCCATCATAGAGCCAATCCCCAAACACTCTGCCGAGGCAGTTGATGCGCATTTCTTCCGCCGCCTTGCAAGACCTGGCTTACAAAGTAGACTGGCAATTGGTGCCCTCTTCTTTCAGCACCACACCCGCTGAAACCGCATGCTCAGATACGGACAAATACATGTATAATGTCTCACCTTCTGGCTTCCAAACGTGGAAGGGAGTGAAGAATGTATTTGAGTTTCTGGAACGCCGCTGTCGGCTTCCCTCACTCCATTCGATTTGACGTCTCTTTTGATAGCTCGGAAGAATATTGGCACTTGGTCCCCTGATTTTGACAGAAACCTTACCAACGCTGCCGAAACACCCTAACTTTTTGGTCTCTTGACACTCCTCAAGATTGCATATCCAGGGTACTGCTTTTGATCTTATCGGGGTTCGCTCTCTATGCCCCGTTCCAACCCAGAACAACCCAAGAATTTTTCCCTGAAGTAATCAAACCACATTTTTTCTGGGTTTAGCTTCATACCAAAGGTCGGAGGTGTCAAATAGTCTCTCTTAAGTCCTCTGACAATACTTCCTTTTCTTGCTTTTGAATGATCATGTCGTTATGTAGGCTTCCACGTTCCTTCCAAGCTGTTTACAAGATGGTGTTTACACATCTTTGGAGAGGTTGCAGGCATTCCTAGGCAAATGGGGATCAGCCTTGTAACAATACTACCCATTTGTCAGTGACAAGGCTGTTTGTCCTGGTCTTTCCTCCCTTTAGAGGGATTTGATGGATATCATGATAAGCATCAACGAGCTCATACTTCATGCCCTGCTGTGGAATCTTACTAACTTATCTACTGGGCAGTGGAAAACTCTTGGGCAGGCTTTTGTTGAGATCAAGTGTATCAACGCAGCATTCTCCACGTCCATTAAGTTTGGGTACCAAAGACTACATGGCGACCGCATTCGGGGTATTGGCAAGGACGGTGAAACACCGCATCCAGAAGCTTCTTCACCTCCTCATCAGTGGACTTGCTAAGTACGGACGGCCCTAATTTCTCTTTTTTTGGCTTTAATGGCTTCATGGTAGGATCAACATCCAAGTGTGTTGGGCGATCTTTTGGGATCAACCCCTGGCACTCTTCTACCGAGAAAGGCAAAGACATCTTGTATTACTTAGCAACGCAAAGCCTTGAGCCTTTCTTCAATTTCTATCCCATAGTTTCCCCAACTTTCACTGTTCTTTCTGAATGGTAGGATTTCGATGGGAAAAGTCTTCTTGGGCTGACCCCGGCTCAGGCCGTAGAGATAGCAAACAGACCCCTCATGGATAGCCATGGCTTCTTGGTGTCCGTCCATGCACCATTAAGACTTACTCTCCCTTTCGTTTTTCTGAACCTCTTCTCTGACGGCTCTAGCATATCTTTTCCTCTTTGCCCCCAGCAAGTGGGCGGACAGTGTGTGAGGTACACTCTCTCGGGCGCTTCTGATCACCTAGTGTCCGCTATTCTTGCCGCATTAACAGCATAATACTTCATCACATTGATGTGTACACGACTGATTTTGACGCATTTAGAGTTGGAGCGACAGAATGTACATTGTAGGTCCGACATGTCTGAAACCAACCAAGAAACTTGACCTTCATAGTGTCGGCATTTTCCTCCTTTCCCTTCGGAGGGGAAGAGTGACTATTCCCACTGGTTGGATCACGCCCACCCAAATCCATGAGCGATTTGACAGGTACCTAATCATCGTCGTTGTAGCTTCAGTCTTTGAAGACATTCGCCAGCTAATGAATATCCGCCAACTCCCAGTGTCGATTAAGGAATACTGCGGATCTCGCTTATCTCGCGATCTTCATTTCGACATATGAGGGTATCATCATGGGGTGCTTCCTCCTCCACGATCCTTCTCACAGATGAGAACGTCGGAAATACCTCCTTGGCGTTGTTTCATATCAACAAGCCATCACCCGGGGCAGTTTGCTTGCATATTCCTTTTGGACCTCATCAGTGGGTCCCTCCAACGGCAAACCCCCTGAATATCATGTGAACTATTCCAGAGTCGGAATGTTCGCTTTCGGGCACTCCTTTCGATGAGGTGTCTCAGATCGTATGATGAGCATGCTTCTTCACCTTCAACTTGATGGCAAACGATCCATGTTCGTTGGTATGTGAAGCAAATCTCCATGCCATGGCCACATCCTTGTGGGAAGTGGCAATACTTAGACTTATCCCGGTGTCTAACTCGGTCTTGATTGATGGGGGGATCATTCGATGTGCATCATCCTTTGCTAACCTCCTTGTACACATTGAAAAGATCCTTGGTGTATCTAGTGGGGTTAGTTGACTTCTTCTCTTTCTAGTTGTCTTTTTGAAGAATGTGCCCCTCCTCCTCAATATTCGCAGGTGCCTGACCTTTCTTGTCATGTCCTCCTTTCGTTGACCCTGATTGTTTGAGGTTTGGAGGAGGGAATGGTTTGCCTTCTCCTCTTGGCTCTTCTTACGCGCATAATTCCTCTGCAGAATCCATGCCTTCAGCTTCCCTATCATTCCGTTCAAATCTTGAACCCTTGCCGTTACCGATCTGGAACTGAATGGACTTCTTGTCCAATCCTCGATAGAAGATTATCTAGGATCACCTGGTCGTTGGCAGAAAGGGATTGAAAGTTTCATTTGACCGTTTAACGTAACTCCTTAAGCTTTCATTGGGTCGTTGCTAGAATTCTCTCCCAAATGTAAGCTCTGTTTCTGCTCTTGGGGATGCGTGCCATGAATGATGAGTAAAGAGAACAGCTAGTTTCATGTGAAAATTATGGATGGATCCATGGAGAGACCGCTAAATCCCACCTCTGAGCTAACCACTTGAGGGTATACTGAGAAGTATTTTACACCACATGGTCATCTGCTGGGTTGGTCAGATGAGAGTCTATACATTGTCTAAGTGGTCATCTGGATAGTGGTTCCACATAAAGCCATCGATTGGATAGAAATTTGAATTTTTCTGAGATTTGAGTTGGCCATCAAGAATCGAAGCAGAAAGGGACGCTGTCGGTTAGGGAATAGTCCTTGCAACCTTCCCTTCCGTCCTTTCGGGACGGAAGCCCGGTCCCCACGTTCTGGTTTAGTCACCGCTTCGGTAAACCTCCCACTTGGTGGAAAACGAACCTCTGCTCTTGGATCTGATGCCGCTCGGTAATGATGACTAACTGGAACGATGAGTAAGTCCGTGTGCGTTCTGAGAGAAACGATGAGATGGATCTGTGCATAGCGGGGTTTAGAAATTTCATCATCATGATAGCTTGCTAAGCTTCTCAGCCTTCTCTTTTCAAGATACCCTTCTGTTCTTGGCTCTCGCCTGCCTTTTCTCCTCTGGATGATAGTTCTGGCACCATTGAGGAAGCCTCACGCTCAGACTTCTTCTTTCGATGAGGCTCGAACAGTCTTCGGACTCCGATGACTATGTTAGACCTCTCACATACCCATCATTGTTGAGCGTAAATGGAACCCATCATTGATTGAGTCCATGGGGCAATAGAAAGAGGCCTGAGGAGTTTGCGATATCTCTAGCCTGACTCCTTCTCCTTCAATGCGGAATAATCTGGGTCTCAATCATTCTTCCCTTTGTCTCTGGGGTAGGATGTTTACCTTAGTAGCTTGATGTTGGGATCACAGGGTGTGCTGTAAATCCATTGGTCTTGATATATTAGCAGGATGCTTCACTGCCAGCAAGCAGCCATTGCCTTCCTTCATAACGCTTGGAGCTTTAAGCGTGCATCTCTTCTTTAAGGGCCTGAAGTTTGTCCTTCAGTCTTGCTGTTCTGCAAAACGATCCAATACCTCAGACACCCGTGCCTTATCTCTTCCTTTGACATTAAGTGTAACATATCTTCCATCCAAGCTTGGAGGAGAGCTCTGTTCCCCGTAGTGCCTAGCATCTCCTCACTCATGGAGACTGAGTGGTCGGGTGATTCCCTGTTGGAATTGCTTTCCTTTCTCAAAGATGGAGGAGTGTTCCTCTTGTCCTGGTTTGATCATGCTTTAAGCCATATCTGATCGCCTCCACCACAGCGGCGCAAATGTAGTAGCAGGACTTCGCTTGCGACCCTAACAGTGGAAAGATTTCCTCTGCTTCAGGGTTAGAGATGGTGGAGCTTCCTTCTATGCTATTTCAAGAGAGCTGATCTTGGCTTGGACCTCGGGATGGCTTGGCAACTTCAACGTTCCTCGCGACGCCTTTAAGCAACTGCAAGAAGAGAAAATCCGTTTCGGATTAATCCCCCTCTCCGATGCCTTAAGTAAGTAAGGGAAGGAGGAAATAAATAAATGCTAAGCTATGTATGAGAGTAAGTTAGAGAGTAATTCCTATACCTTGCCTAAGTATGAATTTTGCTCTCAATATATGAAGTGTGTGGAAATGGTGCTCCTCAGGGGTATTTATAGGCTTTGCCTTACCTTCTTGAGGTCTTGATGTGTGACATTGTCACCATCCTATGCCTCGTTTCCTGTTTAGTCTTGCTAAGCTTTTCTTTACAGTATTCGAATCCCTTTTCTGATATTACTACAGATCAATCTGCTCAACTCAACTCGTGACATCCTGTCACGAAATTCTGTGCCCGTTGGATTTCTTATGACCAGCAAAACGTGACACGTGGCTTCAGTGCCACTCAATTAATATTTAACTACTCGCCCTCTGTCCACTTAATTCTTTCGACACTTCTACTTTACACGTTTACCATTCCACAATTTACAAATAAAATAATATTTAATTATCATAAGTAAAATTATAAAAATTGAAATTGTTTAATAAACTACTTTGTTAATGACCGGATTTCTATAACAAGATCAATACAATACACACTTGACTAATATTCAATTCGTACATATTGACGAAAATTTAAAAGATTCTCACTAATTAATGACAGTTCTCCGACTATTCATTATCAGATTAGTGGAACGGAGTGAGTTTATTATTAATAATATATTTTTGGATTAATATTAATTAACCTTTTTAACTTAGGTTAATAGTTGAACTTTGGATTAACCTATTCTTAATATATACGAAATATAACTTGGATTAATCCTAAATCTTTGTACTTAGTTTAATATTGAACTTTAGTCGTCTCATAATTTAATTTCTTTTGTGACCACTTTTATACTTTATTTACCTAGTACATTGCTTAACCGAGTCATGAATCCCAACTTTCAATTATAATTATTAACATCGAGCTATAAGTTAAATAGTAAAATATAAATCCAAAAATATATATTGTATAATAAAATATGTAATCCAGATAAATATTATCTAAAGTTAATCTTTTAACTTAGTATATTAGATTTAGATATTATATATCTTGGGATTAATATTTATTATTACTAATGATATATTTTTGGATTAATATTTTACTATTTAAATAATATTGATTAATATATAATTGAAAGTTGGGATCAATGTACTCAGTGTTAAATTGAAATGTTTAACTTAGGTTAATATTATTAATAAATAATAATGATAATATAAAATCGTAATATCAACATATCGTTAATAACAAATTAGTTAGCAAAATATAAGCTGAACTGAACCGAACTAAACTGAATAAACTGAATTAAGCTGAAGTAAAACAAGCTCGAGTCTGTTTACATTAACTGAAATCAACTGATCTGGATTGAATTGAACTGAAATGAGCTGACGCGAGCTGAACTGACTTTGGATTATATATTATTCTTGGGATTAATTTAAACTATTTAACTATATAATATTGAGATAATATTTATACTACTATAATGATATATCTTTGGTTTAATATTTTACTCCCCCATTCCCTTTTTCGAAATGAAATTTCTAAATGTTTGTCTTTCACTTTATCCACCTTTTCTACAAATAAAAAGACCTATATTTATTACTTTCTCCACCATAGATAAAGTTAACCACTATATAAATGACTCCAAATGCATTTTCAACACATTATTACATTTTTCTTTTATACTAAATAAAAAGTCAACAACTCTTCTTTCAAGTAAGAACTTATTAAATTATCATTCTCTTAATTAAAGATTCATGTTTTTTAATTTTCTCACGATTCCAAATAAACAAGACAAACAAAAAAGGAACAAAGGAGTACTATTTAAAAATATCGATTAAATAATATACTTCAAAGTTGGGATTAATGATATAAACTGAAATGTTTTTAATATATTATTATTATTATTATTATTATTATTATTATTATATTATTATTATTATTTATATTATTAATTATTATTATATTATTATTATTATATTATTATTATTATATAAAAACAAGAGTTTACAATTAACAAATGCGATCAAAGATCTACAAGAATTTACAGGGGAGTCGAAATACAATTTGGCCCCCCATCCTCTGGCTATTGCAAACTCAATCTTGCTGAAAGAGTTGAACAGCTGCATGCGCCCTAATGTCCGAGCTCGAGATATGCCTAGTCCGTTCAGAAGCTCAACAACTCCTTTTCTAATTCCCCCAAGTAGAGAAGGAAAAAAGAAGGAAACCTTTGCCAATGTTCTTACACATCGTGCATACTTATTCAGCTTCCGTTGCGCCGCCACTGCAATCACCGACCAGGTATGAAGTCCGCTAACCTAAATTGTGTCAAAAGAGAAAGACCTGTCAAGTCAACACACATCCAGACCGTTATCAATGAGTAAAGTAACACATCCACTGGTCAAAAAACCAGTCGTTCCATCAATTAAACCAACATTAACCTCCTTACGAAACAGAAATTCCGGACTGATAAAAGACATCAAGAGGGTATTACGAACAATATTGTGATGGTGCTTGATACCCACCAGCCCTGCGCAAGACACGCCATTTCCCAAAAGATATTATTATTATAATAATAATATTAATATTATCATCGTCATTATCTTTAATATTAACATTATCATTATTATTATTATTATTATTATTATTATTTATTATTATTATTATTATTATCATCATCATAACGTTAATAACAAATTAGTAATAAAATATTAGTTAAATTGAACTGAATATAAATTGAAGTAAAAAAACTCTTAGCACTTGTATATATATATATGGAGTAATTATTACTGTATTTAAGTTGATAAAAACCTAAACTTTATGGCGAAACCATAACGATTAGCACAATTTAAATAAATTTAAAACATGTGATGATACATCTTTAAGCACGATGAAAATCATTTGTACTTGTACTTACTACTTAAGTAAGGCAGTGTTTGTTTTCGTGAAAAGAAGATAATATATTTAGTTGCTCAATAATAAATACAATGTAACTCGATACTATTCCTCGCCCGAATTACTTACTTTCGCCTCATTTTTTGCATGAAATCCCATTTTATCTTGCTCTCTCAACACCATTACTCCCCTCCTCTCGTCTCTTAGTTTCCATCACCACGTACTCGCCAAATTTTTAGTCGTAGGACGGCTGTCGAAACAGAGCCCGAACCATCGTCGCCACCGTCAGTACACTGGAGAATCTGCGTTTGAACTGCGAATGTATGTCCCATGGACGTACGTCTAGGAATCCTCAAGTCCATGGGACGTGAGAATTCTCAGACATACGTACCATGGGACTTGAGAAATTCCCAGACGTATGTCCCATAGACGCAATTGTTTTTTTTTGTTTACAATATTGTCATATATTTGTTAATATTTATTTCGTTAAGAAATAATATTCAATTATATAAATGGATTATTATTCAATTAATAATATATTATTGTTAAATAAATGTTGTTATATTATAATGTTTTTTAATTGTGTTGTTAAATAATTCCTTATTTTTATTATATTTATATCTAATTAATTTTTGTAAAAAACCTAAAAATTCATAATTTAATTCAATTGCATGACATAATTTAAATTCTGCTTTGATGCTAATAGTTAATTTTTTGAATGAATAATAATCCATATTATTAATTGAATAATAATTTTAACAAATAAATATTAAACAAATAATGACAAATTAAAAACAAAAAAAAAAAAAAAAAAATAAAAATTGGTCTACCCAGTAGAGTACGTTCCATGAGACATACGTCCACAGTTCAAACGAGATCAGTATCCGGCGGTGGCGCGATGGTTCAGGCTCTGTTTCCGAATCCGTCCTACGGCTAAGAATTCAGCGAGTATGTGGTGATGGTAAGCAGAGACGTGAGGAGGACAATGAGTGTTTGAGAGAGCAAAGGATTAAAATGGAAATTACATGCACAAAAATGGGCGAAAGTAAGTAATTCGGGGCGAGGAATAACAGGCCAGAAACTACTGTTCTTTATTGTTCAGTCCATTATTCTTATTACAAACTAATCCCATCATTCTATGAAATTTATTGTATTAATAAATAGATACTATCATAATAAGTTAAAAAAAAAAATTCTCGTGTATATATATAAAAAATATAATTAGATGAGATCTTATATGATCGCTTATAAATATGTATTGATAAACGTAAAAGTACATCCGATTGAAATTTCAGGAACGACCGGATAACAGTATGTACTAGTACTAAAAAGTTGATTTTATTATGGGAGTGAAATGATGATGTGAACGTAAAAGCAATCCACGTCTTGGTGTGAAACATGATTGTTGATAGTGATGAGTGTGTTCCATTCCATCTTCACATACACTTTCCCTCGTACGTGTTGCGCGCCGTGTGCTTTAGGTCTCGAGTGCATGCTTTGACACCTTCTTTTACACTAATCAACACCTTTGAATTGGACTCATGTATTTTTCTATGAGTATGGACCAATAAAATTGAGATTTTAGGGATTATAAGTCACAAAGTAGTTAATGTAGGGGCCGCTTATTGAGCTGACAGCCGTGTTGTCGACTCGGTCAAAATTCGGTCAATGATCGACTCGAGTTGGCTCGTGCTCGTTCGATATAAGCTCGAACTCGATAATTTTACACAAAAATCAATAATTTTTCTACATTTTATCTTTCAAATAAAAATTTTCATCAACACTTCATAAAATATAATATACACTATAAAAAAAATTAATATTTAAGAATTGAAATTATAGTGAACGATTTTTCTCATAAAAAGTAGATTTCAGAGGACTAACCATTAAACGGCAGCTCGTTATCGACTTGCTCGACTCGAAAACTAACGAGCACGAGTCGAGCACCCCCAGCTCGTGATCGACTCGCTCGATAAGCACCCCAATTACATGAATGATTATGAATATTGTCAAATTGTAAATGTTGTAATTATAATGATGGAAAACGAAGTATAAATATATGTACTTATTATTAGTGCTTAATATATATTAGCACTTTTGCTATTTTATCTGTTATGACAGCCTTGTTGTGTATATTTTGTCTGCTAGTGTTAGGTAGATTAAGTGGTCCTTCCTACTTTTTAGGCCATGATCCATTTAGGATCAACACCTTGTGTGTGTGTGTGTGTGATATATATATATATATATATATAAATATTATATATATAATATATATATAATAATGAGCCACATTTGTAAACCTAAGATTGTATAATAATCACTCTTGAGAGTCGAAATACACTCTTGCTTCTTGCATCACCATTTTCCATCTTTTCAATGTTACATTGCTTCATTACTTCAAGCACTCTGTCCTTCATGGTATCAGAGCTAGTGCTAAAAAAACGCCACTCTATTTAGAAAGCTCAAGCTTGCATTCATTCTTGTCTTATCAGCTTCCAAGCTGAAAAATGAATCTTTCTACTCAACAGTTGAAGAAATGCTGGAATGATCACCCTTTCTATATGTAGAGTCCCATCTTTACCTTCACCCTTCTGATACTCACAACTCTGTGAGCAGGCCAAGTTTACTGGAGCTTCTAATTACAGGGAAAGGAAGGAGAGAAATGGAACAGTGCTGGCCTAAAGAGAAAGCTTGGTTTGTGAAAGCTTGGTGAAGAAAGACAATTCAAATGAAGCTAAGGCCGAGGAGTGGAAACTTGCAATAGCTGGTCATTCTCATGGATCATAGGCTCCATGACTAACACATCAAACGTTCAATCATGTACATGACTTCTGTAGTTATATCTGGAAGCAGACTGAAGTGAGTGTTTATGTAAACTAATGGAGTGAGGAAGTACAAGCACAACAAGCAAGTTTTATGACATCAAGTAAAAGGGGATGCAACATCAAGGCCCTTTGGGAAGAAATTGATGGATTGCACCTCTATCCTGCTATTAATCAGATGACACCTAGGTAAATGCTTTCATAATGCAATGCATAAGGAGAAAGAAGAATGCTCGTTCAGTTTTTGGTGTGCTGAAGATGATTTATGCTGCAATGAAGACTCAGCTGTTGATGTCTCCAAAACTCCCAACGTGAAAGAGGGTTGTCAGCTATACAACAGAGGAAGCCTAGAGAAGTCTTTCAGAGCTACTCGACTGAGGGGGAGTACTAATCCAGCGTATGGTAAGTCACAAGAGCAACGAAGATGGAGAAAATAGTTGTTCTGTTCGTGGTGGCAAGTCTCGCGTGGTTGAAAATGTTGGGAGTTCATTGATACCTAAATGGCACCTAAGGCTAAGAGGCAACCAAAGGCAAAGAAAAGGATGGTTCAGGTGTTACAAGCCGAGTAGAGATGACATCCACACTCAAACTCAGGATGATGGAGCACTCTGATAGCACAGTAATTGAATTGTCGTTGAAGTGATTCCATCAAGCTCAAAGAGGTAAGAATGACTGTGACACAATGAAGAGCTTGAATTCAAGCTTTGCAGGTATGAGTTTTGTAATAATGTGACTTATGTGACTTATGATAAACATAGCTGATATTGATTTAGGTGCCACTGATCTCATGGGGCTTCACTTGACATGTTTGAAAAGCAAGAATACCCTGCAACAGCTTGAAATTAACCTACCTAATGGGAAACAATAAAAAAGTACTCATATTGGCACTATACCCTTGAAATGATTTGCATTTGAGAAATGTCTTGTATGTTTGAGTTTAGACATAAACTGATGTCTGTGAGTAAATAGATACAAGTAATGATTGTCTCAATTGATAAAAAAAAAAGTGCATTATTTAGGACTTGTCACTCAAATAACAACTGCAGGAAGGCAGAAAATGGCTTGTTTCTCTAGATGTTGCTGAGAGCATAAATGACAAGAAGTAGGATCAAAAACTAGAGAAGAAAGTAGCTTTAAATTGTAATAGGTATGTTTGAACATGCGTACTGTTTGGAACAATTGAATAAGGCATATTTCTGCTAGAAACTTTCAAAACTGGTTGTGTAAAAGTTTATGTGAATGCCAATGAAATCATCTTGACTGTCCAATGGTTTTAAATTCACAAATTTCCTTATGCTATTAGTAAGTCATTGTGCTACCCGGGAAATTCATAAAATAGGTTGAGAGATAATAGATATATGGCCATATAAGGTCTATACCAGGGGAAACCAGGTATTTTATCACAATTATGGATGACTATACCACGATTGCGGATGACTTCACAGGGAAACCTGAGTGCATCTATTGAAACTCAATCAAATAAAGCATTTGAGAAAGTTAAGGATTTTGTACATTTTGCAAGAAATCAATTTTGATGTTGCAGTGAAGAATCATTAGATCAGATAATGCCTTGGAGTTTGACGATGACAAATGCAACAAGTTCTTGGCAGATTACAGAATTGCAAATCAAACATCCTGCATTGACAAGATCAGCAAATAGCAGGGTGGAAAGAAGGCACAGGAACATCCTTGAGATTCAAGGGCACTAAGATTCTAGACGGATACCACTGAAGATTTTAGGGAGATTGATGTATGACATGCTACTCTTATCACTAATCTCATACCATCTAGTGGTATAAATGAGGTTTCTCTCAATGAAAAATAATTAGTGTCAAGCTTGATTTTTCTCATCTAAAAGTGTTGGTGTTTGTGCATAGCATATAACCCCACAGGAAAAAAGACAAATCACAGCAAGGGATTGTCCAGCATTTTTTGGGATATCCAGAGAGATAAGGGGTATAGAGTGATGAGCCTGAGTGACAATCATGTGTTTTGTAACAAGGGAAAATAATATGCCTAATCAAACAAGACAAACGAAGAGCAACCTAGAATCAGGAGATCAAAGAGAGTTAGAAAACAACCTCATTTTGTTGACCAAGATTTTGTGTCAAAACAAAGGAGAAAACAACACACCCACACCTATTGCCAATATGACCATTGCAATAATCAAACCTGCATTCCAGCTTTTTCTAGCTCAAGCTGAAACATTTAGGGATCCATCAAATTTCAAGGAACTATTAAGTCACCTCTTGGATTACAACTATGAACGAGGAAATTAATGCCTTGGAAATAATGGAATTAGGAACTTACCATTCTACCTCATGGAAAGAAGCTATAGTTGCAAATGGTTGTATAAAATTAAACTGAACCCTGAGGAACAAATAAAGAAGTATAAGAAGACTGGTATACTAGGGTGTAGACAAAGATATGGTAGTGAATTATAAGGAACTTGCACTTGTGGCTAAAATGACCACATGAGATACTAGGCAGATGGATGTAAAAAAATATATTTCTTGCATAGTAGATCTTGTGGAGGATGTATACATGACATTCCCACTAGGATACACATGCTGGAATAGTAAAATTACAGTGAACTCTGAAGCTCACGGCAGGAAGGATGGTTTAGTGTGCAAGTTAAGAAAGTCATTGTATGGCCTTAAGCAYGCCCCAATAYAGTGGTTTGTCAAGTTGTTGATTGTTGCCCTGAAGAATGTAAATTACATACAGTCTAAGACCGATTACTCTATGTTCACCAAATTCAAAGATGGTTCAATTGTGGTCATATTGATTTATGTTGATGATTTACTCATAGCAAGAATTAATCAACCTCTAATTGATAATACAAAGACCATGTTGTCATCACACTTTCATATGAAGGATCTKGGTGAAATTAGATACTTTTTGAGAATAGAAATTAACAMTTGTGATCAAGGTTTCTTCCTATCTCAAAGAAAGTATGCACAAGATTTGATTAAGGAGTATGGATGCATAAATCAAGGCCAGTGAGATTACCACTGGATGCAGATCTTAAATTGACTCATGATGCAGGTCATGCCTTGCTTGATCTAATCACATATCAGAGGCTAGTTGGCAAGCTTATTAACCTCACCATTACAAAGCCTGACATAGCATTCCCTGTGCATACCTTAAGTAAATCGATGCACTCGCCAACTACAAATCCATATGTAGGCTGTAAAAAGGGTTTTGAGATTTCTTTATTACTCTCCAAGGCAGAGAATTCTCTTCCTCTCCGCAGTCTTGACTGCCTATTCTAATAGTTACTAGGTCGGATGCCCTWAMACAAGAAAATTCATGCTTAAACAATCCCCTATCTCTTGGAAATCCAAAAAAACAACCAGTGGTGGCTAGATTATCAGCTAAAATTGAATATAGAGCTCTAGCTCTCACCACCTGTGAAGTTACATGGTTGCAACTTGTATCCTGCAGCCTTAGTTCTGAAAGATCTTGGCTTGAAAAGCTTGTATCCTGCAGCCTTGAAAAGTGATAACAAAGCAGCTTTGTCAATCACAACTGATCTAGTTCATCATGAGTGCATCGAACATGTTGAATTAAACTGCCACTTCATCCGAGACAAAGTGTTTGATGGTCACATTTGGTCTCAATACAATCCTTCTCACAACCAACTAGTCGATCTCTTCATCGAGCCAATGAGTTTGGCACAACAGTAACACTTGACTTCCAAGCTCGAAGTTCATTCTCCCACTCCAAGCTTGAGGGGGAGTGATGGAAATACCAAGTGTAAATAATGTATATTTGTGCTTACTGCTTAATATTAACGGTTTTGTTATTTTGTCTGTTATGACAACTTTGTTGTGTATATTTTGTCTACTAGTGTTAGGTAGATTAGGTGATCCTCCTTGCCTTTTGGGCCATGATCCATTTAGGGATCAGAACCTTGTGTATATATATATATGGTAGTGAGTCACATTTGTAAACCTAAATTGTATAATCAACTATGAAAGTCGCATTACACTCTTTATTCTTGCATCCCAATCTTTCCTTCTTTTCCTGTTACATTGATGCAATTACTTCAAGGCACTCCGTGTCTTCATATAACGGAGCAAACGAAGTACTTATTACGCCATTTTATCCATAATAGTCTACTTGTCTACTGTTCCAATCCCATCACGTTTAAAGTAATATTGGTCGAATATGTATGTGTTTAAAAAAAGGTGTAAAAATGCAATGGGGTGAAAAATAGAGAAGATTGGTTGTGTGCCACTGATACACGAGGCATTAAAATGCAATAAATTGTTGTATGTGTTATGTGTTCACTGCATTGCAATGCAAATCGATAACAAGATGATTTGTAGTCATATATAAAGAATTATAACTAACCTTAAACACCAAATTGGTATTCATACACATGACTTTGTAATCGATAATTGCTAAGGATACTTTTCGTGTTAGACACTTGCACCACGATTATTAAGACGCTGGTGCCAAACTAAACAAGTCGTAGTACAAAGAGCAATTTAACCTGTAATTGTTTTTTTACATAACATTTGGACCGACTTTAGATTATATTTTAATTATATAGGAACATTAAGTACTTAATTTAAATATATGACGCATCACCATCATGATTGATAAGGAAGGATGTTCAACACCAGATGTTTCAACTTCAATTAGCTTAATCACACCATGATCGATTATTAAGAATGAAAACTGGATGTGAAGCAAATAAATCACACAGTTGAGCCGTAGTCGGTGTCACCGAGGTACTTTATTCGTATTACTTAAGAACTCAGGGACTGTATCAGGCCGCCAGCGCCAGCCACTAAAATAGCCGAAATAAAGCCAGCAAGTCTGCGTGAGTCCTCAATTAAAATGTCATGCCACAGGCTGGACTCCGTAACATTTGAGACAGGTCTGATGTCAAGGCTGAGATTTTTAGCTGTGCAATCACTGATTCAGATGGTTGTGGAAGGGTATTAGGGATCACCTTGGAGAAATTTCAACAAGGTCTGCAACGCGAGTTTATTTATATCTGAATCGTATAGACTTAGAAATATGTACTCGCACTTGATATTCTTTAATATCTCAAGACATCTAAAAAATTTCGCACAAAAAAGGCAGATGTTGTCTGTACTAGCACAAGACATCTAAAAATATGTCTGAAAATAGTGACTAACACACGAAAAAAAATGCAGATGATGTTATGTTAGACTTCTTAACTAAGATAGTCTGATTACAACATTCAAATGAACACATGAAACTGAGATGAATATTGAACAAAATTTATTTGAATGAAAACTTCTATTGAAACCAAAACATTAATACAGAATGTCCAAGTAATGTGTAAATGTACTAAACAACTAACTCAACAATCTCTATATTTGTCTGCTGGATTAATAAGACTGAGCTTGTATTGATCTTGGGCCGAACCTTGCAGTCTTGTGCTAAGTTTTCTGACATTATAAATCTGAAATAGACATCAAATCAACAAAGCTTGTATGACAATTTGGTTTCGCCTGCTCAAGATCAGAGTCCCAATTTGGTTACAGTTAGTTCCAGTCACACACATCCGAGGAATATGAGAAATCACAAAGGAGGGATAAGAGAGCAATCACACACCTAAAAAGAAATAAAACGTAGGACCCACAAATAAAGGTGTAAGAAAAAGGTGAAAAAGGAATAAATGTGGCCAATTTCCATTCAAAATTTTGTGGATTAATGGTGTCTATGTTAATTGAAATGACGTCTATGATAATTCAAAAGTCGTCAGTTGTTAATTAAAAGGATGTCTATGTTAATTTTATGCAGGTCAACTATGTGAACTGGGTCTTATCCCAATCAACGTGAGTGCCTATCACTCCCCATACGCAAACACAACATGAGTAAGAGTTGACGTTTGACAGAGTCTAAGTACAATAAAAATTAGACATTATTGAAGGAGAATAAAATGAGCAAATTGCACTCGATGTAAACTTCTAAACAATTTCAAATTTCTTCCTATTACTACAAGAAAATGCCAATGTCAATTATTTAGAGTTGACTGCTGCAAGTGGGTTGTTGGATCAGTGAGCACCACAGCTAATATCACAAATCGTTTTTTTTTTTTTTAAAAAAAAAAAAGAGGTGAAGGAGAGGTATATGAAATTGCTAAAAATCATAGTAACAAGGAAAAAGAGAGTAAAACACACAAGAAAAATGCAGAGGGAGTTATATCAAAGTTAGTTCAAAGGCTCTCGAGTACCTGGCAATAGCAGGCTCTAAAGAGGTTGCTTCTTGGAGAGGTGCAAGAAATGAGCTCAAGAGCTTGAAGTCACCATCATGACGATCCAAGCTCGAGTTCTTGATGCTGAGAAGCGCCGAGAAGAGGCTGGCAGTGAGTTGATCAGGCTATGGCTTCAGAGGCTGAAGTTGGTGCTTTACCAGGCTGATGATTTGTTCTAGGTTCTCGTTCGTGATCGCCAGAGACAGGAGACAGAAAAAATAAACTGGCTAAGGTGGCATCTTTTTCTCACAGTCCGTCCCCCTCTTATTAATATAAAATGGCTAATAAGATAAAGTCCATTAGAAAAAAGCTTGAGAGTATTAAATCTGATATGAAAGGTTTAAACTTAAACACACTTTCTGCTGAAGAACTGCAACTACCAATTGACCGTTTATCGAAAGAAAGAGAAACATCATCTTTTGTGAAAGCAGAAGATGTCATTGGTAGGGAAAATGATTTGAACATGATAATGGAGATGCTTTTTGATACCAAATARGACAATGAAAAGGTTACTGTCATCCCAATAGTAGGGTTTGGAGGTATAGGGAAAACTACTCTTGCTCAATTGGTCATTAATCAGGAGTGTGTTAAGAATCATTTCGATCCAGTAGAATGGGTTTGCATACCAGAGGTTGGTAATCAGCATGCAGTTATGGAAAAGGTTCACAAGTCCTTCACTGGTGACAAATCTCGTCATCTCTCGATGGAACAAATWAAATTAGGCATCCAAGCTTCAATAAACAGCAAAAGGTATCTTCTTGTCTTAGACGACATATGGGATGAAAGTCGTGATAGGTGGTTAGATCTCCTACGCTTGCTAGAATGTGGCAACCCTGGGAGTAAGGTTATAGTAACGACACGCTCTGATGAGGTGGTAAGAATTGTAAGTACAATTCCAAAAGCCTACAGGTTGAGACTTCTYACAAAAGAGGAGTCTTGGAATCTATTCAGAAGATTCGCATTCAAATCAGGGCAAGAGGAGAAGAATCCCYCTTTAATTCAGATCGGGAAGGAGATTGTTGATAGTTGTGGAAACGTTCCACTTGCTATCAGGTTGGTTGGAAGCCTCCTCTACTCTAAGGATCGTGAGGAAGACTGGCAATTCTTTAAAGATCATCAACTCTCAAAGGTAAAGCTGGTGGACAGCAACATCATGCCTGTCTTGAAGTTAAGTTATGATTACTTACCATCAGCATTGAAACAATGCTTTGCATACTGTTCTCTTTTTCCAAAAGACTATGAGTTCAGCAAAACAGAATTGATCCATTTATGGATGGCGCAAGGATATTTTGAGCCATCAAACACCGACATTGGAGAACAGTACTTTCTAGTGTTGTTAGGGAGAAACTTCCTTCAAGATCCTCAAGAAGACGATAGAGGGAACGTTCAAACGTGCAAAATGCATGACTTAGTGCATGACTTGGCTCAACTCGTATCAGGTGATGAGAGCATGATGCTCAGAGAGTCATCACCAAAAATCATGGATGGACTAATACATGTAAATCTTAGTGAACAGGGAGAGGGAGTTCCACCAGCGTTACTTGTAGCAAAGCAAATGCGGTCAATACTAAGATTTTCCATTAAAAGGCAGGCTGATTTTGAAGAGATGATTTCAAAATTCCAGTCCCTGCGTGTCTTGAGCTTGGAGAATGGAGAGATTGAGAAACTGCCAAGTTCTATAGGGAAATTAAGGCATCTAAGATACCTTAATCTCTCAAGGACTTCCATCAAATGTCTTCCTGATGCTATAACAAAATTAAAGAACCTACAAACACTTAACCTTGATGATTGTAAACAGCTTGAACAGTTGCCAAAAAGATTTGCAAAATTGAGCAACCTGAGACACTTGGGAATCAATTGGAGTAGTTTGGAAGAGTTGCCGTCMGAATTTGGAAAAATGACATCCCTTCAAGAGTTAAAATATTTTGAAGTGGGGAAAGTGAAAAACAGTGGAGTAGACTCACTGCCAGCTTTAAATCTTAGGGGAGATTTGATTATCAAATTTCACAAGTTGKTGATGATTGAAGCACAACAAGCAACATTGAAAGACAACCAACAATTGAGCTTTCTTTTGTTGAAGTTTCAGGTGAACCAAGAAATGGATGAAATGTTAATGTGCTTGCAACTGCCTCGAAATCTTAAATATCTTGAGATTGATGGCTACAAAGGATTTGAGTTGCCAAGGAGGTGGCTGGATGGTTTAACTAAGCTCGTTTCCATTAGCATTGCATGGTGCGAAAATTGCAAACTCATCCCTAGCTTGATTGAGTTGCGTCATCTCAGATATCGGATCTTAACTTCTTGAAGCCTTGGAGTACATCGAAGATGAGGATAACATAAGTTCCACCAACACCGAGTACTTGCCATTCTTAGAAGTCTTGAGTTGATGGATTGCCACAATTAAAGGTGGGCAAAACCATCAAATGTGATGGAGAGGAAAAGAACACTGACGTTTCCTAGCTTTTGCAATAAGTAATGGTTGTCGTGATTGACATCAATACCTCTAGCACCAAAGCTAGAGGTGTTAGAGTTCGGCGCATCAAATGGAATCTGTTAAGATCTAATTTGACATTACTTAATGACCAAGAAGCATCATCATCAACATCGTCTTCTTCAGCTCTTTTTAATCACATAAAACGGCTCAAAATTAACCTTGTTCAAAGAACTAGAGTTTTATTCAATTAGTAATAAGTTGTGTAGCCTAAATACATTAAGATATCCTATTGCTACCAACTGAAAAGCCTCATGTTTGAATCTCCAATTCCATTCGACATCTATATAGATGGTGTAGCAGCTTGAGAAATATATCGAGGGTTGCAACATCTCTCTGCCCTTAGAAATTAGAGATACGTCATTGTGATGAACTGGAAAATGAAGAGGAAAAGGGACAACCACAGGGGGGCAAGCTTTAGGAGCCTGTGTCCTTGCATCTATTGAACTTCCTAAACTAAAGACACTCCCTAGCCAATTTGACCTAACAATGCTTAGGCGCCAATAATTGTGAAACTCACAACTTAACAGAAATCCCAGAAGAGATTGGCAACCTCTCCATGCTATTGAGCTTCGATTCTAATTGTCCCAAAGTAGTATCCACTACCAACATCATTAAGATCTTACTTCATGGAGACACTTCACATCAAAGGGTGTGTAGATTGGCAGAGAAAATACAAGAAGCCAAATGGAGAAGATTGCCACACGATTCAACATATACCCTATGTTTATGTGATTTCTATTCTACCACAACGTATCTCCTTTAATGCCCACTCTTACCAAATATGCTAATCTACTAACCTGTTCTTTGCCAAACTTTAACAAACATGTGTTCCAATTGATGTGCAAGAAGACTAAACACGCAAATACACAATAAAAGAACAAAATTCCTCGAACAACTAACCACAATGTTGTTCACCTCCTAAAGTTGTTACTAAATTTATCATTTAATATACTTCATATTACACTTAAAAAAATTGGTTAAATTATACAAACTTTACCACCTTTACTTTACATGTTTTAGAAATTACCACCTTAATTGTTTTTTTTTTTATATAAATTGCCACCTTTATTTTGCTAACTTATAAATTCCCACCTCTTAAGCTTTTTTTTTTATCACGTTTTCGATCACTATTAGAGTAAATGAGGCCCACACTTAACTAACTCTTAGGAAGGAGAGAGGAGTGAAGGAAGAAGATATAGTAACGTGTGAGACCAAATAACCTAATTGAAGGAAATTTGATCAATCAATCAATCAATCATAGCCTTAATCCCATATGTGGGTCGGCTAACATGAACCAAAATGTGATTATTCCGGGAGTCATCCACATAAATTTTCCTCCCACTCCCTCCGATCGAGAGCCTCACTCTCTTGCAAATCCAAACTGCTTCAATCTTTTCTAACTCCTTCCCACCAAGTCATTTTGGTCTCCCTCTACCTCGTTTAAAATCCCCTTGATCCCACTCTTCCACTCTTCGCACCCGTGCCCCCTGAGGTCTCCGTCTACATGCCCAAACCAACGCAAGGGTTTTCCCTAACTGCTTGCAATATCTGCAACACCAACTTTCTGCGGATAACTTCATTTCTATTCGATCTGTAGAGTGTTCCCGCACATCATCTTTAACATCCGCATCTCGGTGACCCCAACCTTTTTGAAAATGCTCTTTCTTGGAGGCCAACATTCTGTACCATAAAACAAAACTGGTCTTATAGCAGTCCTGTAAAATTTTCCCTTTCAGCTTTAAAGGGATGCTTCGATCGCATAACACTCTTGTCGCCGCTCTCCATTTAAAACCACCCCTACTTAATCCTATGAGCCACATCTTGGTCAATATCCCCATTTCTTTTGATGAAAATTATAAAAAAAAAAAAAAAAAAGGATTAGAGTGGGAATTTAATGATTAGCAAAGTAAAGTGTAATTTAAAAAAATAAAAAACAAGGTTGTAACTGGTAATTTCAAAAACATGAAAGTAAAGTGGTAAAATACAATTTAACCTAAAAATTTCTATTTCTGAACAACTATAGTTTTTTTTTCCTGCATTATTTTAAAGTTCAAACTTCATTGAGTGAACCACAAATAGTTTAATTTGGATTAGAATTTATGAAGTCAATAACTCAGATTATAAATTAAACCCCTTAACTCCTCAACAAATCATTGATGCATATTATATCAGTGTGTGTTCAACTGAAGATACAAATAATGAACTAGTCCTCTGTTATGAATACCAAGCTAGTCCCAGAGTGCATTCATTTTATGGTTGTTGCTAAAGAATTGTGCAGATAGACGTAGCAATGGAGTGTTCCCTGAAGACATATCAAGCTTCAAAATAAACGAAATTCAGTTAATATGTCAGTAGTGTTGAGTGTAGTAGTAGAGCAATAGCCAAATAAGGAGTCTGGTATGAGTTTGTCTTAATGTAGAGAACTAATGAAGAATGGATGTCCCAACGCTTATTAATGATGAGATGGATGACTCTATTAAAATGATATAGCTACATACACAAGTACGCATAGTACTATATTTTGTAATCAAGTTATCATTTTCTTGCCGTAAATTATTATTTTACATCAGCTGAAGCTAGCATTTCAATTATTATTTTTGTTTGTTCCATCATCATAAGAATAAACTATAGAAATTGTCTAATTGTTTAACGTGAAATATTAGCAAATATTTGTGTTCTGAAAATGCATTTTCAACTTTTGCAATATTTAACATGATAAACAATGATATTTAAATCGCTCTTTGCCATAAAGTTAAACATATGCTATATCAAATATGCATAGACTTCATCTGTTAAGTTCAGATAAACTAAAGAAATTGTCTTTTGTTTAGATGTGTAAATATTAGCAAAATATTGGTGTTCAGAGAGTTGCATTTTTTAACTTTTGCAATATGTTAACGTGATAAACAATCATATATTAAAATGCTCTTTGCGATAAAGTTAACATATGCTATTACCAAATCATTTAACCTTACCCGGAGTGGCGGAGTTTTGAAACTTAATGCATCCATGAGCTCAAATTCATTTAATATATGCTCTTTGCACCTCAGCTGGTTAATAGGTKAACCTCATTGCTTCAGCTTTCCCCTTGTTCCATAACTTGCAACACAGACGTCAGTCATACCTCACAATCATCATATGAGTACTGAAACAGTCCGCTAAAAGTCAGTGAAGTACAACCAATAGACCTAGCCAAATTACATGTACACAYTTGATAGGCGTGTCGTGCACCTAACAAAAATAAACCTAACWATGACCTCCTAAAAAAATGTAGTAGGGTAAGCTAGGGTCGATCCCACAGAGAATTGGTTTATCAAATTATTTCTTATGTTAGTTAGAAACCCCTGCTTTTAAGAATATGTGAATAGACTAACTAAAATACTAATAACTATATAGAATTAAAATACGAAATGATAAAATATTAAAATTAAGAATTAAGGAAATCAATGATAATAAATTGGGATRGGGAGATATATACTAGTATCAAAATATTAATTGATCATTGAATTAAATAAATGATGCATATATTTTGACGTTAACTCTTSAACACAAACTTGTATTCAAAACTTCCCTTAATTGCAAATAAACAAAACTAGCTCTTGGAATTATTGTCTAACTAACTAATAATCTAGAACAAGCTCTCTAGACTCGATTAATTAGAAGCATTAATAACTAGGAAGTAATTAACTTAAGCCACAATCTCACAAGCTCGGATTGTGCAACTTAAAGGGTTGATAATCTTAGGTATTTAACCAATTTTAGTCACCAATTAGAGACTTAATCGCTACTAGTGGAATTATCGGGAACTATTACGTATCACAAGTTAAATCCTAGAAATTATACTAATCAATTATACTGGAGATGGCCGGTCTAAAGTACAATTAAACTAATTCTAAATATTCATATGGATTATCAATCCAACCAAAATATAAACATAAACAATTAAATTCCAAAAATCATAACCTTCACATTCTCACAATATTATCCAATACCCTACCCTAAACTAATTTAGCCTGACATATGATTAATAGAATAAACGATATTAAACATCAAAATACCCATACTTGAATTAGAGTAATCAATTGAAGAACAATAATCTGTGAAAATAGAAACAATTATAAAACTAATTGAACTATAACAATAACATGAATTCTAATTGATTAATAGACTAAAATCTAATTGATTGAATCAAAACTAAATTCTATAAAACTGTTTAAAGAAATCAAAAACATGTACAAGTAATATAATTAAGAATTGAAATACCACAATCAAACTGAATTGGGAAAAACGAAGAAGAATACAGAAGGTCGAACAACAGACGTTAGCTGTGCCGCTGTTCTGGTCCTTGCTGCGTGCTGGTCGCTGCTCTCTTTGCCACTGACGTACGATGCTGCTTCGTCAATCCCTTCCTGAGTTCTTGTTTCTTTTTTCGTGAGTTCTTAATGAATAGAATTCAAAGAAGTTAAATACCAAAACCTAACTTATTCTGCTGTCTTTTTCTTTTTCTAATTCCTTTTTTTTTATTTGCATTATGGGCCTTTGACCTCATATTCTTTATAAGCCCACTTCTTTATCTTCCGAGACTTCATTAACTTGGACCATCAGAAAATAGTCGATCTTGTGATTCATATTTTCGGGTCACTTCATATTGCGAATAAAATCCATATTAAAATAARCTTCCTGTAAATAAAAATATAACATTGTAATAAATTGTGTCTTGGGATAAAAACACTCAAAATAAACCAGAATAATATCAAAAGTGAGTATAAATGAGGAGAATAAAATAATACTAGTAAAATAATATACTTTTAGATACATATCAACAGTCACATAATAAGATCCTGAACGAAAACATGNCTTGAATTAGAGTAATCAATTGAAGAACAATAATCTGTGAAAATAGAAACATTTATAAAACTAATTGAACTATAACAATAACATGAATTCTAATTGATTAATAGACTAAATTCTAATTGATTGAATCAAAACTAAATTCTAAAAAACTGTTTAAAGAAATCAAAAACATGTACAAGTAATATAATTAAGAATAATAAACGAATTGAAATACCACAATCAATCGAACAACAGACGTTAGCTGTGCCGCTGTTCTGGTCCTTGCTGCGTGCTGGTCACTGCTCTCTTTGCCACTGACGTACGATGCTGCTTCGTCAATCCCTTCCTGAGTTCTTGTTTCTTTTTTCGCGAGTTCTTAATGAATACTTAGAATTCAAAGAAGTTAAAAACCAAAACCTAACTTATTCTGCTGTTTTTTTCTTTTTCTAATTCCTTTCTTTCTTTTATTTGCATTATGGGCCTTTCACCTCATATTCTTCATAAGCCCACTTCTTTATCTTCCGAGACTTCATTAACTTCAAAGCCTATATTATACAAACCCCCCTACATTGCAAGATACAACCCCCCATCCATTGCTTTTATTAGTTGTCAAATATTTATATCTATCTAATTTTATTTAATTAATGATTTTTTATTTTTAAAAAAATCATGCATGAGAGATAATAGGGGGGAATAAATCATGTACCACATAAGATAGGGGAAGGGGGTTGTATTTTGCTAGGTAGGGGGGGATTGTACCTAATAATTTGCGCATTAACTTGGACCATCAGAAAATAGTCGATCTTGTGATTCATATTTTCGGTTCACTTTCTATTGCGAATAAAATCCATATTAAAATAACCTTCCTGTAAATAAAAATATAACATTGTAATAAATTGTGTCTCGGGATAAAAACACTCAAAATAAACCAGAATAATACCAAAAGTGAGTATAAATGAGGAGAATAAAATAATACTAGTAAAATAATATACTTTTAGACACATATCAACAGTCACATAATAAGATGATCCTGAACGAAAACATGAACATTATCAAACAAGCTTCTTTAGCCTACATTCCCCCAAATGGCAATATCTAATGATCAMTCGAAAGGGTTGCAAACATCATACAAAACGGAAGAGAGCGCTTCCCCCCATTATGTTCAACCCTTGAATCACAAATWAATGCTCTTAGATATTGTAATAGAAAACTCCAAAATCTCACAGCTATTATCTAACCCCTTGAAGCTTGTAACACATCTATACTTGTAAATATCTCAATGACACTAGACAAATTTGARTGGTAAGGCAGTACAAGGTTCGACATTCCGCAATGATAATGCTCTATGYATTGATTCTACAAACTTTATGATTCTCAATGCTCCCTTAARAGACTTATTTAYTTCAATGATCTCTCATATAGTTGCATATTAATATATTTTGCTATTATTTTTTGGGGTTCGAAACAAAGGAAGATGGTCGTAGCTTCCAATGCCAATACAAATACCATCAACCTGTTTTGGTATACATGAATAAACCTGATACATTGATACTTGCTTCATTTCTTTTTAATAACAACAGATTAAATTTTCATATCTCATGCTTAATTTTGAACCTTAAAAACTCTTATCTTTAAATTGCATTAGCCAAAAAAAAAGTGTTATCAATTAGCTTATCATCCGTAAAATTTCTAAACAACAACAATACACGATCAATGAAGAAACAAAAAAAAATCATAATAATAATTAAATGGTAGATCAAGAAAGCATACATACCTACATAWTTTGAGGAAAGGTTTCTCATTTCTCAATTAAATTGTTAATGCCAAGTAAGATTTGAGTTGAATAGCTTCAAAGAGAGCTTAATTTTGTTGGGCTGTGAAGATATACTCCCTACAAATCAAGCGATACGAGACTTGTTAATTGAGAAAATGTAACACATTCTCAAATTGAGAGGAAATTGAATTGAGGTTAATTGGAAAATGGTAATGATTGAACTTCCAAATACTACATGTGGTAAAAAAAAAATGGCATGATCCGTTAATTCGACACTAGATGAACTGTTATTAACGAATTTAGGTCGAGGGTGTTGAACCGTTTAAGTACACAAATTGACACGATACAACCCATTTATTAACATTTCAATCCATTTAAATAAACAAGCCGGTGTGGTGGTGTTGCGGTGCGTGTTGGAGGTGGTGCGGTTGTGTTGTGGTGTTGGTGTGGTGGTTATGGTTGAAGTTGTGAGGTGGTGTTAGTGTTGGTAATGTGGTTGAAGTTGAAAGTACAACTTTTTTTTATAGCGAAAGTACAACTTCTTGAGAAACTGAAAGTAGAAGCTTAGATTTGGAGTTTCTATTTCTAGGTTCTTTAAGAGCTGATTAGGGCTTCTTGAGAAAAAGAAGTTAGTTGTCCTTTTACCTTTGTTTGGCCCAATTTTAAATTCTTATGTTGATAAGCACTTGTAGAGGATAGGCCAAATGGATACTTAGTTTTTCCCATTGAACACAACAAATCACTGTAGAATTCATCACTTTTGTCAATTCATCTCCTTTTTTAGGAAAAATTGAAATAAATAATCCCAACGTTTGATGGTATTATTCCCAAAATAATCCCAAATGACATAAATTTGTAATTAATCCTAACTTTACACCTTATCTTCCCTAATTGGACCTTTTAACCTAAAACCTGTTTTATAGGTTAACTTCATTTTTTTTTCCAATTATTCTCTCACCTCACCTTCTCCCATCTCCTATAAACACCACCACACAGTCTGCCACGCTGCCACTGCATCACTTACTACCACCTCGCGTCACCCACCCATCCAGATGCACCGCCGTCGAAACCTTCTCTCTCTTACCCACCCTTACTTTCTTTCTCTTGCTCACCCTTACCTTCTCTCTCCTACCCACCACCAACAATCAACCACCAAGGATCCACTACCCAAACAACCTCCACGCCTCCACCGCGACCCAGCAATCAATTAAGCCAACCACTAGCAGGACCCAGCAACACAACGACCACCACCGCGACCCCAACACGTGAACAACATCCCGCAACCTATCACCATCGGAATACCACCAACGAATTTGAAAACCAACCCACGAAATAGCAATCCCGACATGGTGGTTCGAAGATGAGTGGTTTTGGACATGGGTTAGTTTTGGAGGTGATGTAATGTTGGTGGCGATTTGTGATGTAATGGTGGTGGTGTTTTGTGATCGATGTAATGATGTCAGCGATTTAGAGGCGAGTGGTGGGGGTGGGGTTTGGCGAGTGGTGGTGGTGGTGGTAAGATGTTGAGAATGCGTGAGTGGTGGAGACAAGACGGTGGTGGTGGTTTGTTGAGAATGGCGTGAATGGTGGTGGTCTGAGTGAATGAAGATGTGTAATAGTATGTATTAAATGCCAATATGAATCAAGCAAAGGAATTAAAAAAAAATCATAGCATAATAAACCTACAAAAGGAGAAGGAAACCTGATTTAGCAGGTTAATTATATGAGCAATCCCATTCCAGGAAGATTTAGATGCAAGTTAGGATTATTTAAAAATTTGTCTCACTTGGGATTATTTTGGGAATACCACCAAAAGGTGAGATTATTTATTTCAATTTTTCCTTTTTTTTTATTAAGAATTCACAAACTACTTCATTTTCTCCACAAAATACATTATCTCATCCTATTCATCTCCACGAATCTTCTCAATCACCACCGCAAACCCTCCCATAAACACCTAAGTTTTTAAATCCACAAAAAAATCTCCACCCCCAAGGCACAAACCACCACCCCCAACCCATGAATGACCCA
>SNQN01000891.1:42670-66333 GCA_008642245.1 Bassia scoparia
GAGACTTTGTTGGTAAAAACAACCTACTTTTTCCTTCGATGTCTTCACTAAAAATGGATAGTATTAAGGTTTTTTCAGGGTTGAAAAATGCAATAAGTTATTAAATATTAAAAATTGTTTGTTAAACCTAATACATATATTTGATTCTACAAACATTATTTATTTACCTTTATGTGGGATCAAATTCTCCCGCATAATACAACGTCTCATTTTTTAAAAAAATGTACTTTTAAAGTATATCTGTATTGTAGAAAATCTATCATAATATCTCAAAGATTTAAAACAATATTAAACATAAGTACGTTGAAACGCTAATCCAAACTTCCACAAAGTTAATTGTTTCTACAACAAGTAAATTTCTACAATATAATATTACCTGCTAATCAATACAACCTAAATTCTCGAAAATCATAAAAGACCTTCTAATATGTGCCAAGACTCCTTTTGTTAATATCAAAACACATTTGTGAAAATAAAATTCTGATTTTTTATAAATTTTAAACTTTTGTGATATATACTCAAATCGAAGAATTGAAACAATGTTAACAAGCTCATATGATTAATTATATACTCAAGCATATTAAATACATTATTTTCAGCTTTATTATAAGTATAAAACATGTGGATTTTATCTTTGTGTTAATTATAAAACAAGAGGAGTGAACGAGAAAAAACCGGACAAGAGGAGGAAGAAGGTCGAGTGGTGGGGTGTGTGTGGTGCTGGTGGCCGCTGTTGGTGGCTGCACTTCGGGGGTGGTAATGGTGGGGCCGAGTGAGGAGAGGAGGAAGAAAAGAGGAGAGAAATTGAGAGAAGCATATTGTGAAGGTCATCAATGATTTGGAAGGTATTTATAGTATACAGGTTGGGTTGGATTTAGGACACAAGTATGTGTAGGAAGTGGAGTAATAATAATATTTGAAAAGTGTCCATGAATATTTAGAAATGATGAAAAATCATTTACTTAGAAAAAAGTTGTAAGAATTTTAGAAAGTTGGAAAATAGACCCAAAAGAATTTTTTCGCTTTTCTTTTCCATCTTGGTCGTGTAATATAATGTAAGCACTATTCACCGCTTAACGATCGTTGGACGAGATTGCATAGGATATGGGCCCCAAAGTGGATTGAAATTTACTTACGACGAACTCATGGATTTTTGCTATTCGTGTGGAGCTTAGGTCCACATACAATAATGCACTCAATATGATGGAATGCAATCCCCTCGTCGAACTTGTCATACTGGAAATGTTGAAGGCCTCACCTTGCGTGGCTTCGTTTGCCTGAAGCTAGTTTGGGAAAGACAGAATACGCAATCGTTGTAATGAACTAAAAGGAAAGTGTCAAGGTCATCAAAGCTCGACAGATAGTATCTCTTGTTATAATTCCAGCACATTAGTTGGCTCTAAACTTGGAGGTTAATATGAGGATGGTTGGGTACGCAGGTTTGAAGCAGAGGGAGATGAGGTGTTGTGGAGAGTGGTCACCAGATTTTCTAACAGGGCGCACTGAATGCCAACGCTTTAAATCGCATACACAATAGCTTGAACCCAAACTGAGCTCCACCACAGCAGGCTCGTGTAGTAGGGCCTCAAATTTCTGAGTATGGATTGATGGCGGTGGGCCGCCCTGGATGCCCTTAGGGGCTCAATGAATGTCCTTAGTTAGAAATTGGTCGTGGGGTTGGGAATCCCAAGGCAAGAATGCGTTGCGGACATCGTTGTTATAAATGAAAAACTCATTATTTTCCTTCAAGAACAGATTAACATGATAAAAATGAGGTCCAGCCGACTCAGAGTTAAATTAAAATGCTCAATTCCTGTCTTTTGGATTCATGGGAAGTCGCTAAGAGAGGGGTGGGATTTTAGGTTCTCCTAGAAGGAGGTGGGATGTCATGCTTCTCTCAATGTTTCCAATCAATGACACTGTTGGTAACAAGTGCGGATTGGTCTACATGGAGATTTTACGGGTGTTATGGATATCGGAGGAAGCTAATAATCTACAATGTGGTCAGTTGTTATATATGGAACTGGGGCGTTCCACATGAGTTTGCCATTGGTTATTGGGGAGATTGGAACATTAAGCTTTGGGGTGTGATAAATCAAGGTGGGGGATGTTTGTTATGGTTTAGCTGCTATGTTTCGTAGAGCATTGGATAGTTGTGGTTTGTGGGCCAGTTAACTTCACTGGCCCCCTTTCACTTGAAACATATCAAAGTGGGGAGAACATTTACTAGAAACGTTTAGATCGCTTTTTGCAATCATTGCGTGGAAGGAGTTGTTTTTGGGAGGTTCCCTTGTGGCATCTTGGAGAAACGACGGTCCTGACCATTTACCTTTGTAAACCTTAACATCAAGAACCCTTAGCTTGTGCCTCGAAAATAAAGAAGAAAAGAAGTTTTTTCGTTTTGAGCATATGTGGGTTGCGGGATGATAACATGTTCCAAAATGTGGTTTATGCAAGCCTTGGAAGAAGGGGCTGATTTTTCGACCGGTCATTTGGCTGTCTTGGTAAGTTGGCTATATGGGACAATAGAGAATGTTTTGTGATTTCATAAGGAGTTAGGCTTGTGAGCAGAGAATGAAGTCCTCATGGGAGCAAACAACTTGAGGAGATCATAGATACAGATGAAAATGGTGCGATATGCGTATGGACGAACTTGAGGATAGGGAAGGAGCTCTTTTGGGAGGCAACGTAAGACAAGAGGCTTCTCGGGGAAACAGAATACTAAATTTTTTGCATAAAAGTTAAGCAAATGAGTCAGAGAAATATATTTTATGTATCAGGATAAGCGGGGAATTTTTTGATGGACGAACCGTGGACAATTTCTGGGTTTTTGTTAAACAACTTTGAGCGAGTTTGTTTTAGGAGTTCAAGATGAAGTAGATGATGGAGCCCTGTTTTGCAGTGTATTCAGTCACTTGTCCTCACTGGAGGTGTGACAGTTAGTGCCGTCAACAAACGAGGATGGTTTCTTGTGGTTCTTATCAATGCTCCCAAAGCCCTGCCCGATGTGTATGTGTGCCCTTTTATCAGAATTTTTGGTCTTATTGGTCTGGATTGTGTGCAAAGGTCTTAGGCTATTTTAAATGGGATGGTGCTGAGGTTGATTCTATTTAATCAGACTTATATTGCTCTTCATTCCCAAAAAGAAATGTGTGAGTCTCCTGTTGTATTATAGGCGGCCAATCAGCTTGTATATGTCTTTATAAAGCTTGTCTCTAAAGTGTTAGAAATCGTTGAAGTGGTTTAACTGTTGTGGTGGCACGTGAGTCTAGAGGTGGTTTTGTTCCAGTCGCGTCTGATTACTGGGTAATCTACTCATTGCCTATGAATGTTCATTTTTTCGGAAAAGAGAAAATTGGCAAGACAGGTTTTGGGGCGAAACTTAATTCTGAGTAAACGTATATAGGGTAAAAATGGTGCTTTTCTAGGATAGTGATGTTGAGATGGGATTATTTCCCGGAGTTTTTATTGATAATATATTCATGCGTTATGTTAGCTCAACCATGCTTTCTCTATTTTAATCAACGACAACCTACTTGCTCTTTAAGCCTTCCCGAGGCCTTGCGACAATTGGATCTTATCACCTTTCCTCTTTATTCTTTGTGCTAAAGGCTTTCCTCTTTACTTTCGGGACGCCGAGGCGAAATGGGTAATTCAATAGGCTTAAAAATTGGTAAATCTGTCACTACCTATTTTCATCTCTTTTTTTGCGGTGACAGCTTATTATTCTGGTTCGAGCCCACAAGGGAGGTGGACATGGTGTTGAACATCTTTCAAATTGAAGCTGCTTTGGGACAAAAAATTAAATATGGAAATCGAAAGTAAATCGTTTAGAGCGAATGTGGAGCTTATGCAGAAAAATATCCTCAGAATGAAGTTATTTTTTAAAGGAGCATCGATATATGAAACAATATTAGGCCTCACGTTTGTTGGGAGGTCAAACGGATTATTTTTCAGTCAATTTCAGGAGCGTGTCCTCGAAGAAGCAAGGGTTGGAAGGAAGCTTTTTATCACAAGCAGGGGGAATTTTAAATTAAATGGTGGCCCAGGCAATGCCCTATTAGTTTTAGTGTTTCTCTAATCCACAGGCATTCTCGATAAATTGAGAATTGTGTCGTGGTTTCTTTGGGCCAGCAAAAGGAAGGAAGAAATTTAATTGGATTGGGTGGGAGAAAATTCTACAGCTCAAAAAAGAAGGGGGTTTGGGTTTCGTATTTTCCGTGCTTTTATGATTGCGATGTTGGCAAAGCAGACCTTGGAGTTGTTTGACTGGCTAATTCTTTATGTGGCAGAAGATTCCTGAAGGCTAGTATTTTCCTTCTTCCTCTTTCTTGGTGCACGGTTAGTCCTATGTGAGAGTTTCATGGAAGTCCATTTGTTCGTCAAAGATGTTAATTATAAGGGTGCGAGAAAGTTAATGAGAATGGTAGAATATACATATTTGGAGACCCTTGGGGTTGCAACGCTCCGAATTTTTAAAGTTTTTCAAAACCACATGCAGTATAATGGTAATGGCTACATAATGTGTGCGATTTTTGTGGATGTCAGTGGAATGTTTCTGTAGACACCCACCAAAGTGGCGTCCCAGAAGAGTAATCAGTGAGAAACATAGCCAGGCGTCTCCGCGATTGTTCGGACTTAGAAAGATGCTTTGGACTCAGACAGGAAAACGTGAGGTCGACTCGGAACTATGTGCAACGTAGGAGCAAATAAGGGGGCAAAGATATTGTTTTTATTTATTTTAGATGTATTGTTCTATTTTTTAGGGGTTTTCTGTTCTATTTAGGTTTTTAAAAGTAATTTTTTGGTGGAATTGCTCCTTGATTCTACTTTTATCACCTCAAAATCAGCTACTGGCCGGAAATACGTGGACTTCTAGAACACTCTAAACTCCTTGGCTTGGGAGGAGCAAGGGTGTCTAGTCATCGGAATCGAAGGCAAAATAACGAATAAAATCGGTAGGAAATCAAAAAGGGATACGCGAGAATACATCGAGCGTATATACGCAGATGGCTGCCTTATAGCTCTAGGCTGGCGTATATACGTGAGAGCCTGCATATAGCAGGTTCCTGCGTATTAGCAGGTGTTTTTCCCCTACGCTTTTCCCTCCTCGTGCTTATAATTACGTTCTCGCTTGCTGCATTTCGTCACACACGCTATGTCAATTTCTTCCCGTCTCTAACTTGCGTATGTCACCTCTCTCACTCTCTCACTCTCTATCTCTCATCTCACACACGCCTTTCTCTCTTGTGCATAGAAGTTTTCGTCTAGAAGCTAATCTTTTATGAAACCCGTACAGTTGGTTAAGAATGAGCTAGTTTTGGAATGGTGATGCTACCATCGCTTTCTTTTGCCGATGATGCTCTAGGACTTTTTGAAGGTAAATGAAGCAAGTTGCAGAAAAGATGCGTGAATCATCGTATGGATGTTTTTGTGTTGCTATACTGGAAATGGTTAAGTTTACAAATACTATATGTTCCAGTAAAAAACCCCTGCGAAATTCACGGGAGTCTAAGGGAACCTGTGGGGGTACAATTATGGTAAACTGAGCTGGGAAACTACTTTGAATGTCCCTTGGATGTTGATGGTAGAACTACAACGGTGAGTGTAGTTCTATCCTGTGGACAAGGTTATCCAACTATTACTTCTTGGTAGAAGCACTCATATAAGCCAACCGGGTAAGGCTGTGCCTTTATTAATTCCATTATGTCTTCTCTAGCAGCCTGTAGACACTAAAATGTTCTCCCAAATGAGTCCTCGTTCGATGGACATAGCGTCTCGCGATTGTTTCGACCAGAAAAGATGCTTTTGATACTCACAAAAGTTGGAATACTGAGTCGGTACTCGGAACTATTGGAGCAAAGGTAAAGGCATAGGCAAAATATTTTTTTCCTTTCGTTTTCTCGATAACTCAAAGGTTTTCAAACAATTACGCTGGCAGATTCTCATGCTTTTTGTTTTCCATCATGTTCGTCATTTTTTCTGAATCCGCAGTATTTGTCAAATTAATTTTTCTGATTTTCTATGATTTTCTATGAATTTTGCAATGTTTAAATAACGCAGAATAGCAGAAAACTGAATATTAGAAACTACTCCAGAAATACCGTGGAACCTTCTAGAAATTCTAAGAATCCTTTGCTGGGAAGAAGGGTGTAGGTGGGTCGAATCAAAGGGAATCACCGAATAAACTCCAGGAAGGAAATCAAAATATTTCGCGTTTTTGGAAATATATACGAAAAGCCTCAACCATTGAAGCGTATATAGCAGAAATGGAGCGTATATACGCTGATAACAGACCGTATATACTCATAGCAGCGTATCATACGACTCAAGCGTACTAGAATTTCCAGTTTTATGGATAAGGCCACGCAAATTGCAGCGTAATACGCTACAGATGAGCGTATATACGCAAAGGCAGCGTATATACGCTCATGCTGTAGCGTATATACGCAGGTTTTTCTACTTCCTCGTTTGCCTCGTGCTATAAATAACCCTTGGCTTGTCAGTCCCGACCGACTCGGGGACACACGATTTCACACTTCAACGCACAAGTCCCAAGCACACACTATTTTCTTCTCTCTCAAATATCAAAAGCACAATTCGTTTTTTATAATTCAAGCATCGAGCTGTTGAACAACAAGCGAAATAAGGGTAATAAATCTGAGATTACCTCACATCAAAAACTCTTTTTCACTTCTTTTTAATCCTTTGTCTTCTTCTCTTAAATTTGATTAACCATTGTTATGAGTCTTTAATTCAATTAAAAAAACTGTAGAAACCACTTTTTTAAATCGTCATGTAAAATTGTAGCGATTTTCTTATTGTTTTAAGGTTTTCATGTTTTTTGGTTTTCTTCTTTTCATTAAATATTATTATTATTGTCACATCTTGTCACATTATTGTTATACATATTCGTTATTGTCAATCTAACCTGCGTTTGTTTGTCTCAATTAGCAATGCCAATCGAGGCGATTCTTTGAGTTTTATTACCTAAAATTTGATTGTTTTGCAGTGACAAGGTGAGGAGGACACACATAACATTTAATCATGCATATAACCTTTGTTTTCATGTTTTATATAATATTTTATCACGCTTGTATATTTGTTTAAACAAGACCGGAATTTATCCGTTCGTACATTAAAGTCAGATAACATCGGACGACCGGTTTTCTAGCCCTTATTAATAATTGACTAACAATCAAGTGATCGCCTTGTCCATTGTAGAAGTCTGGTTTGTCATAATAGCCCCAACTATGTATTAGTGCGCTTTCCGACAGTCAAATCAATAAGTTTTCCTTGAATTCAATTGTTAATGATTTATGGAACTACAAGAGACCGAGAGAGGGCGCTACATGCGGCGAATTGGGTTACAGATCTGATTCGGTACCATGTCCCCCGACCGCACTTTGGTTATGGATCGCCTACTTGTGGGGCCACTAGTTGGCACCAATGTTTACGGGCGTCCGTGAAATAACCTATATAGGGCACGGTGGGCGATCCCCTCAATCGACAACACACCCCAACGCATTCACATGCGGATTCCATGGCTCAARTCCATGACACTGAAGCTGAGGTCACGCCCCCCTAAGGCGGGGCGAAGCCCTACACAGCCATATCATGGCCATCTACCTTTTGGAGAAACTAGTGTTAAAGAAACTGAACTCTACATTCTTGTAATTCAATTAGGAAAAAAACCCCGGGGGGGGGGGGATGGAATTCATTGAGCTAGATAGTCTACTTTGCAGAAGGGCAAAAAGGAAGGGGGCATTAGGCTAAAAAATATCGAAGCCATGAGTTATGCTTTGATTGGTAAACAAGCTTGGAGGATTCATCAAAATCAAAACTCCCTAATGAGCATAGTGATGTTACAGAAAAACAAAAACTCATTTATCACAACGAAAATACTAGGAAACTCACTAATGGAGCCTCAAATTGTGCTAGGAGTATGGCTAAAGGAGTTGAATAGTTAAAGGAAGGGTTTGTGTACAGAGTTGGAAACGGGAAGCAAGTCAGAATTCTGGATGACAAATGGACCGCTAAGGGATATATTCACTTGAAAGACAATTTTGAAGAAACAAGACCACAATGGATGGGGGAACTAATCAAAGAAAATGGTGTTTGGAATGCTCTTATGATCTGGAGAGCTTTTCCGTCTACAACAGCCAGAGATATTCTTTCCATTTATCTTCCAAAGTTCAATAGTGCGGACAAAGTTGAGTGGGGTGAAACTTCACATGGGAATTACAGTACGAAGACAGCGTACAATTTGATGTTAAGGAAGCTACGAGTTGATGTAAGGGGGGAATTTATTTAATTTCTAGCTTCTGGACAAGCCTATAGAAAGAAAGAATGTTGGAAAAATAGAGATGGTGTAGACACCTAAAAATGTCTCCCCAAAAGAGTAATCAGTGATGAAACATACCGCGTCTTGCGATTGTTTCGATTTAGAAAAGATGCTTTGAACTCACAAAAGTTGAAAATACGTAAGGTCATACTCGGAACTATTGAGCAAAGGACAAATAAAGGGGGCAAAAATATTTTCTTAATTATTTTCTATTTTTAGGATTTTTTAAAAATAATTTATATTGGTGATCTCCATAATTCCGACTTTTCATCACACTTTTCACATTTTTCTGAGCTCACCAATTATTTTTAGCATTATTTTTTTTATTTTTCTTAATTTTTTTGGAATCTCTATGTTCTATACTGCAGAACAACTACAAAAATCAGCACTGCCGAAATACGTGGACTTCCTAGAACACTCTAATCCATTGCTTGGGAAGGAGCAAGGGTGTCTAGTCGATCGGATCAAGGCAAAATCAACGAAATAAAATCGGAGGAAATCAAAATTCGTTTGGATACAGAATATCATGAGCCGACTATATACGCAGTATGCTGCGCTTATAGTCAGGCCTGCGTATATACGTAGAGCCCACTGCATATAGCAGCATTCCTACGTATATACGCAGGTTTTTTTCCTTCCTCGCTGTCCCTCCTCGTGCTATATTACGTGCTCTTCGCTTGGGCTCATTTCGACAGAGCTTTAATTTCCTCCGTCTCTAACTTGCGTATTCATCTCTCTCAATGCTCTCATACCTCCTCAAACACCCTAATACATACGTTCTTGAGTTCTAAGCATCGATTCCTGTTGTCGATTCAACAAGAGCGATAACAAGGTTTACTTCTGAGATTACTCGCCACTAAACACATCTGTTTCTCATTATTCTAATCTAATTATAAATATGCGAGTTTTCAATCTAATGAAAAAGAGTAGAAAACTCACCATTTAATCTATTCCATGTAAAATATGTAGGAGCGCAATAACGACTTTTCATTGGTTTCGTTCTTTTTTTATTCATTTTTCATTCATATTATCACTTATGTCATTACTAACGATCTATATCCTATTATAGCGATTCAAGGCGGGAAAGTCATTTCGCTCGGTGTTATTACAACTAACATTTGTTTTGCTTTGCCTTGCTTATAGCGATTCAAAGGCGGCTAGGGTATTGCTCACTGCATTAAGTTTTTTAACGAACTACATTATGTATTGCAGATTCAGAGGTTAAGATCGGTGTATATTTTTGAAGTTTCATTATACTTCGCATGTCCCATGGTGTCTTCACTTTGTATATATTTTGCTAAAATAAAGACCGAAATCTATTGAACACTTTAAAATCAGATTAACTATGGACAACCGCGTTTTAGGCACCGTTTTATTTGATTAACGCAAAGTAGGTCACATTTCTAGTGTTTACGGTAGTCTCCTTGTGCATATAGAACACACTTTGTGTAATCTTTAGGTTAGTCGCTTCTAAGGTGCTAAAATGTAAGTTATGGTGGCAGTCAAAAAAATTAAATCGTGATGATGGAATCTGCAATGAGACCGAGTAGAGGCCGCTACCATTGCGGGCGAATGGTTACAGATCTATTCGTACCATGTCCCGAACCCACGAACGGTTACTAGATCAGGAACGTGGGCCATTAATTTGCACCAACATTTCGGGCGTCCGTGAATAACCTTTATACACCGGTGGCATCCCCATTACTCGAACACTACCCCAACGCACTCTACGTCGGGTTTCCGTGGTTCAAGCCCACACAAGCACCCTCGAGTAGTACCAAGCCGCAGCGCCCGCTATACGCTCGTGAGGGCGCGGCCCACGTCCTACAGATGGTTACGTGGAAAACTGTACCATGTTCTGTTTAGCTACGACGCGATAACGTTACTAACGGGAATTGAAGTGCACTACTACGATGTGTCTTCTGTGAACGTCAGGAAAAACACTTCACATACTTTGCTTCAAAAAACTGACTTGTGGTGCTCAACACATTTGGAAAGTTAGCCCCTTGGGACTTGCAACTAGCATTGTAGTAAGTTTAGGTTAATGGTTCAATTGACTGTCCAATTACCTCTTCAAAAAAAAGGCCGGAAACACTGTACTGGTAGTTGACCTACTGGGCAATTTGGAACCCAGAATGCGTATGTTAAGGATTGCTAAGTGTAATCCAAATCATACATATAATCGAAGGGTGATTACGAAGTTGGTACTCTTGTTTCGCCAATGATGTCGAGGGACAACATGATAAAGCTTTGGAGGTAGGGATTCAGAAATTGTCTGTTTTAACATGAAGTCTAGGTCGTGCCCCCGTGAGGCCGACTTGGAAACTCGTCATTGATGGTGCCTGGATGGTCAAGCACAACAACCATTACAGGACAACCATTGGGTGGTGTATCTATGATGCACAGAACCTATTTGTTCTCAAAGAAGGACACCCAGTGCATGCCATTAATGCTACTCAAGTTGAACTACTTGCCAACCTTTATGACTTGGAGAAGATTAAAGGTTTATGTGACTCAGTGGAAGTCCACACTGACGCTTTGTCCATAATCAATTTCCTTCAGAACCCGGCTTCTACGGCGAGGGAATGTAAGAGTATTGTCGAGGATTTACTTTGGATTTGTAATTGTTTCAGTTTTTATTAAGTTCTGTAAGGTCTCTAGGACTCAGATTAATTCAGCCCATGTACTAGTTGTTAATAGGGCTGAGCATAGGTTCGGTCTAGACTTAAAACCGAACCGGAATTTAGACCGGACCGAATCGGACAGTCAATTCCGATCCAGGTCCAGGTCCAAGAAAATATGGGATTCCGATTTTCTGGTCTGGTCCAAAATCGGAATTTTCCGGTCTAGATTGGAATTTTTATAAAAGTGCTATTTTTTTAAGCTAAGTCACATTGTTAGTTTGGATTGTTAGAAACTTAGAATGCATGTTATGTATGCATTTATATGTTCTAAGATTAAGCTCTAAACTAAGTCAAGTGCAGCAGGTCCAATAGGTCCATAAGTGCTTTTGTTGAATTTTTCAAATGAAAATAGAGAAAAAATTTGAAACAGGTCCGGTCCAAGTTTGGACTGAAATTGATTCATGTCCGGTCCAGGTCCGGAAAAATTCTGGATTCTGAGTTTCCGGTCCTTTCGGTTCTGGTCCGATCTTGGACCGGTGCTCACCCCTAGCTGTTAAAGCTAGGAAAGGTGATTAACTTTGTTGTCTCTTTTGCCAAAAAAACAAACTCAAGTTAATTAACGATTGCATTTATATTTTAAAAAATATTGAATATAAATTAATAACTGTGCTTTGAAAATTTAAGTTGATCGTAACTATTACTACTTTCTCTTTTAATTTTTTCTTCTTAAACTGTTTTGAGAATAGAAGTTCTTGTATGTATCGGATGCACAATAAATTTATTGTGCACCAATCATATAGTAATCCTTTTATTCCATATAGTGACCCATTATTCACTTTAAATTAATATAGTGATAAATAATAATGGTCATTATATTGTTCAAAAGGGTTACTATATTGACCAAAATGGTCACTCTAATCTGGTGCACAATAAATTTATTGTGCACCCGATGCACCTAAGACTTTGCTAAAAAATTACACAAAAAATATTTTGCATCATTGTGTATAAATTATTAACAATCATATGATAAATTACTTCATTGTTATTTAATTGATTTTTTTAGAGGTATCATCCAATTGGTTGCTAAAAGTATTATACTCCGTATATCAATCATAAATATAAACAAATTGATTATATACAAGTTTACAAATAAATTTAATAAAACCGTGCATTAAACAGTAATTAATCTATGGAGTACTTAACATATTACAATAGTGCTAAACAGAGCAAGGCCCAACTTTTTCACTAATAGTTGACACCGGCCCAACTTTTTTCACTATTAGAGGTGTATAGAGTATAATGCAATGCGGTGGGAGGTTTATGATATAACAATTGGTTTATACCTTGCATTCCGCAATTTTTTTAGGTGAACCTTGGACCAACCTTCTTAATGTGGTCCCAACAATTGTTCATGTCTAAAATACAAATATTCATAGTATCCCAATTTTTATTGACAAATATCAATATTCATAGAGACAATATTATTCAGTGTAATCTCGGGTCTATAGTAGACTAACTCCGTTCACTTTAAGTTGTTTGATGCATCATGTAAGATAAGCAAGCCACCATTGGTGTAAAAATGATTGTTTGCTCTGGAAAAACAAAGAAATATGCAAAAGTGAGATGATCTTAAAATTCATTTGTTACCCAAGAGCAAAGCATCTAGTTAAATTTAATAATATAATTGATTAATTGTTAATGAGTTTCAGAGTTTTGTACAGCTTTAATATATGCTTTTTGCTTAAAAAATGAAACCTAATGATTCACTTACTTCTCACATGACTCGATTAATCTTAGTCAATAAGGAAGAACCTCTGTTAATTCACTCACTCGCTCGCTAATATCCAAATGGTGCTGATCATCATCTTTCATTTTTAAATACAAAATTATATAGCTGTCGTATTTTTTAGCAGTGATGTCAAAGTATGTTGTACCACTTCATGCATCATTTTATAGGATAAGGCCAGGATTTCTTACAACCTTAATTTTTACGTTCTAAAATTGTACACCATGCTCTACATGTATCCAACACACATGATGTAAGGATTAGTGTTGCATTCAAGCTAAAGCATAAATTATCATGTGTTGGTGACCACATCAAGTGGTGATTGAGAGTACACGTAGTAGAGAAAACTGCATGTTTAATCCCCYCAACAACAARGAGAACTTCATAAATGTGAACCYTGTGAAAAATTGGATACACAAAAAGGCATAAATAATCACACCTACATTGTGATCATATCTCGATGAAAGAACATCCAATGTCGAGTAAGATTTGAGCTATCATTTTCAGACTTTAAAAAATTACAATCACAGTTCATCTTCAACGTATAAATGAAAGCGTGAACTTTATAATTAATTGAACCAAGGAGTATCATAACTTTGAAAAAGTGTGAACATGGTTATACTACTGGATAAAATAAAATAATATCGATCAGAAGTCCGAACTGTACAACACACATAGTTAGCGACTAACAATAATAAAAAAATTTTTCATAGGAAGGGGAAAGGAGAGAACAAATGAGTTTATACTCATTATATAAGTCAAGGGGATCAATGAGATGTCTCTCCTAGAAAAATACAATAATAAGTGCCCATCATATGATCTTTGAATTAAACTGAAATTAAATAAAATACATCAATCAATCAAATTCGATTTACCATATAAAACAAAAAAAAAAGCTACAATATGGAGTTACATTTTTTGTCATATAAAAAAGATTGTTCAAACAATATTGTTTAAAACTTTAAACAAATTACTTCACATATAATACTTAATTAATTATAGAAGATTTTAGGGCATGATTGAATAAATTTAATTAATTGAATGAACGTAATCAGGTCACTCAAATCCATATCATCAGTCAATTTTGTGGATTTAACCAACATCCCGATTAATCCAACTTTATTGTCAAATCAAGAACAAAATATATTTTAACTCAAAAAGTAAAAATTGATGGTATACTTAGCTCAACCCAAAATTTATGTGTTTTTCGGATGTATAAAATTTCGACTCTAAACACTTTTATAATAATCAATGTCTAAGCAATTTCATGATATGAAAAAAGTACACGTAAACAATACATGTCTTTTATAACATTATTGACACATTATTCAAATAAATTTTCACATAAATAGCATTTAGGTCAACTTAATACTTGAATGCGTGCAAATAACCAGTATATATTATGGAAAGTAGAATGGGAGAAAATGAGGCGTTAATATCGGAATATTAGTGAGTAATACAGCAAAATCACAACGGAGAAGATGAGCTAAGCTGACTGCTGACCAAATAATTGGAGGTTTGACCAATGAATATGTTGTTCAGTGATCACCAGAGTTTTCCAGCTGTAGCCGTACAAGGGACAAGCATGTAAATTCAGTTTTCTTAGATTCCTTTATTCCTTGTGTTTCAGTCCAATCATAGGCCCAGGCCCGACCATCTCAGGCCCATTTCTCCACTTCCTTATACTCCCTTCACCTTCAAGCAACAACATAATGCAAATTTTGCAACGGTTGATTTTTACTCTCTCTGTTCCATAATCTTCATATAGTGTAATGTCAAATTTTAACAAATAAAGAGAGATTAAAAAAAAAAAAGTAGTCTTAACAGAATAATGATGTTCGATCCATAATTTTAAAATGCGACAATTAGGGGAAAAAAAAGGAGGAAGTATTATTATTAACGAAAACCGGCCATGGGTGTTAACAATAATCGCACCCTACTTTAGCAAGTACTGTAGACTCTGTAGTAATTTAGACGAATACACGAACATAATAATAATTAAAATGATATAATGTGGATTATTATTATTAGAATCTTATAACAAGTAGTATGAGGAAGTATACCGTGTGGCCTCGGAGCAACATCCAAATCTGCATGCGTTGGATCTTATCTTATATTATAATCGTCTCTTAATAACATCATTATATAGTATAATAATCTCTTATTACATGATTATATATTACCAAGTATAATTTAATACTAGAATTATTATTGCATTTGRATCCAATTTGGGTAGTATGTGAATGAATTGAAGGGTCCACCATACGTGAGCAAATCTAATATCAACGACAGCCATTGCCCATTGAGTTAATCATACAACCAAGGCTTTCAATTTGATTTGATTTGATTTGATGTGGATTGGCTTACACTTTACAAGGTCTATTCTTCAAATCATTTTATGTGGGGTTCTATTTTATTATTGATCACTGGGATTGTACAGAGTTTGGTCTCAATCATAGATAAAAATACGATTTTGTTATGTATTTTTTTAAATACGATTTGCGGTTTGGTTTGATTTTACAAAAATTATATAACAAGTATCACTTCTTAAGCCATATTTTAAGTTTTTAAATTAAAATTATGTTTTCTTGTTATATATAAAAATTAACGAACAAGAGAAAAAACAAAAAAAGCAATATCAGCATAATTTTGATATCGGTCAAGAGGTTAGATTTAGTGTTAATATTTACTTTATTTAGGGTCAATTTATTTAATATTTATTATATATTAACACTTGATTGTTATTTTTAACGTAATAGTATTTAATTTGTTTGGGTCAATCCCTTAAACTTTATTATAAGTTAATAAAATAGTATTTAACAATTTTTTGGAAAAAAAATAGTATCTACTCGTTATAAACCGTAAACCAAATTGGTTCGATTTGGATGCTAATACGGTTTTATTTGATTTGAAAAAAAAGACCAAACGGTTTTTTTGCGATTTGGTTTGGTTTGACACTCAAATCGCACCAAATCAAATTGTGTTCACCCATATCGGCCACAACACAATTATATCAATGTGCATCCTCATCTAATTAGGAGAGATCATTCTCATCTCATTAAACTGTGTACTATAACCCCGTGTGCAATTTAAAGGGTAGTGGTAAGTTGACACTAAACAATATTGTAGATTTGTAGTTGTTACTTGTTTGTATTAGCTTAGATTAAGATCAACCCTAAGTTTTGTTAGGAGAAGCCCTAGAAATAATCCAACCGAGCCAAATTGAGTATTTGATGAAAATGGTGTTCAACTTAAACAAGATATATACTCCATTACTCCCTATTCAATTTGTTTGTTTGAGTTTAAATCATTAAGCCGACACGAAATACTCAAACTTGCTTGTTTATGAGTTGTCAAACTCCAACTAGAGCTCGAACCTAAATCAAGTTTTATAGCTTCAACTCGTGTATAAATAAATTAATGTGCCACATCTAAAATAACGGATAAAGTATACATGAAGCTCTTTGCTTCATATTCCAACGTAAGTCAAACTACTCACACTTGCATTTTGACACAATAAACCTTGAGAAAAAAGAGATTAAAGAAAAGGCTTTGTTAGGGCCTATATTATTGATGTACATATGTATTTAACGGGCCTAGTTAGCGAGCCCTAATCTCTTGTATATATACTCTACTCATACCCTAATACAGTTTACGGAATTATTTTCCTGACATGGTATCGGAGCCTAGTTTATTCTAAACCCTAAAACTCTACAAACCCTAAAACCCATTTTTTTTTTCTACGATTTTGCTACTGTGATTTGCTGGCAGCACTATACCACTTTACTATTTTACCCCATTCAACATTATAATCGGTTTTTTAAATTCTTTGCTACTATTGGCTTATTATAACTACTGTTCGATCATCATTGATGATTTTTTTTCGTTCATATGGCTATTACTACTGTGATTGTTCTTCTTCTACTTGCGGCCTCATTTCTTGATTGCTCTGCTCCTATTGCATACAACCATGAGGAGACGGAAACGCGTATCGATCTTACTTCCCCTACTACCTTGTGCCGGAAGATCAACCGGGTAACACATCACTAACTGTTGTCTTGAAAGGCGACAACTATCTTGCTTGTTGTGCAGAGCAATCACTCAATCATTAAAATCGCGACGAAAATTCGGTTTCGTTGAGGTACTATCTCTAAGCCGTCTGAATCGAAGACGAATGCTTGAGTTGGAGACGGTTAATTGATGCTTGTCTCATGGATCTTGCGTACTATTGAGCCACGGCTGCGGTTCCTTTCCTCTTATTCGCAACGAGGCGTAGCCGATTATGGCAATATGTGGACGTCGATTCTGTGCCCGAATGGTCCGCGTTTGCAGCAATTAGTGCCATTACGGCTTGTAACAGTCCAAGTACGATGTCGTCGAGAGTACTGAATGCTCGGCTTATGGGTCTCTACGATGACTTGCTCCGTCATAAGCTCCACGTGGCTGCGAGTGTGGTTCGTGCTCGTGTAATGTTGCTGATAATCGCAAGGATCGCGAGGAGGAGATTTTTCATCACATTTCGGGTTGGGATTGATGATGATAAATATGCTGCACGAAGAGTAATTTGTTATCCCAGAAGCCTCCGGCGACCCTCGATGATGCGTATCAAGCCTTCGTTCAAGAGGAGCGTTCTCGTGCGATTGCTTCAGGCTAAGGAGAAAGTCGAACCTACTCACGTCTTTGCTCTGCCTCCTAATCGCAAGTCCTCTGTTTTCGCGCGTCGATAAATCTCATTGTTATGTACCACACTGCCTGGGTTCAGGCCTTGACGTTTCCACTTGTTTTCGCTCTTCACGGCTACCGCCATTGGTGGCAGGAACGCTACGGTGAAGAAGAAGGTGGGCTGCTTTTTCGTCTTCCTCTGCTGTGACGCAAGCAGCAGAGAGCCTGCTGCCTCTGCCGCTCTCGTCTCCACCCGCCAGATCGTGCTGTCTGATGCAGACCTGCGGCTCGGGCACGAGCTGTGGGCTCGTCGGCTGGTGATGTCGCGGGTTCGGTGTCTTGCCCGTGTCTACTTTTGCAGCTGAGGTGTTGCAAGCCTTGAAAATTTGCACCTGATAATATAAAAGCTGTGATGAATTTTAATATACTACAAAGCAAGATCGCATGTGTGGTAGCATTTTTATTAAATTGATTATTGATACAGGGCTATCACTTCATGTCACCGGTGATGCCGTTTGTTATTTGATGTCGTACCGATCTATTCATCCGTGTCCGGATTGGCCTTCCTGATGGTTGCTACGGCTCTTGCTACTAAGGAGGGTCGCTGTTGTATTTGGCAGAGGATCTTAGTTTTTTGAAATGTTTTTATTTGCTCCTACATGACTATGTAATTTTTGATCTTCGTGTGTCTAAATTAGGGATGATTCTCATTTTTTGTCAATTCACTGATCTTGTTGTGTGCTAACAGGACCGACACTCGGGGATGCTCTGATTGAGCCGGTGAACGAGTAGATGGACTATATTATTTTCGGACGGGCCTCCTAAAGGTGTGTGCGGCATGCAGACCCATCAGTTTCTTCTTTTGAGCTTTTGCATCGTCCTTGTGGGGTCATCCGTCAGAAAAATCGTCAGTTAGGTTCTCTTTGCGTATTGGTCTCGGTAGTAATTTTTTGAAATAAACCTTGGAAATTGTCCAACAGCCTAAACAGTCACGGGATATTTTCACTAGATAGTTATACGTGGCGGCTAGTCGATTTTGAGATGACTTCATTTGGATCTTATGGGTGCTTATAAGACACCATCTACTTTGCGTGCTGCATTATTTTTTGACCATTGTTGATGCATTTTTCTCGGGTGTTTGGCGATGATAATTTATTGAATAATTAAGGCTGAAGTGTATCTCTCTTCTTTAATTCGTTTTTTGTCCATGTGTTAACGTCAATTTGATGTAATGTTAAAATTGGCAAGGCAGTGACAAATGCGTACGAATTTAAACCCATGATTCCTTATATTCAATGATAATGTATTTATTGTTTAAACTTCTGTGTGTTGGGACTCTTCCACAAGAAGTGGTCTCGGGTGGAGCATAAACACCAACATTTACTAAATGTGAGTCCGTGCTTTTATGTTTCAAGGCGATTTGCCTTCTTCTTTTTGGGGGAGTGTGTTCTTGGTGCGGTTTAATACCATTATCTAATTTACCCTTCTTCTTGCTTGACAATAAGACCCCCGTTTGGATTTCTTTTGGCAAACCGCCTAATTTTGATTAGTTTGCCGGTTTTTGGCACTTTTTGTGTTTCGCTCATAATCAAGAATGGCTAAGGTGAACAAATTTGCTCGCTCCGCGTAGTAAGGAAGGGTGTTTTGTGGGTCTTTATACCTCTATGCGAAGGGTGGAAGGTGTATGATGGGAACAGGGGATGTTTTGTCTCACGGGAATGTAAAGTTCATGAAAATGTATTTCCTTTTCATCTTCTTACCCGGTTTGAGTGGTGATTTACTAAGTTTGTGGGAGATGTGAAGTGGTGTGTTCCAGTAGTGTTGATTACTTTAAGTAGTTTTTTGGATGACTTGGAGTATGTCTAGAGGATTGGCTGAGGGGTCTCGTGTCCGACTTCGCTCTGTGTCGTTCTTCCGCTCCTATTACTGAGACTTCCTGCGGGTCCTGTTGTGTTCCTACGGTCCTTGCCTGTGTTTCTTGAGACTTTGCTCCTACTGACCCTGTTTAGTGTTGCCTTCCTCTGCTCAGCCCTGATGCTTGAATACGTTTCGGATTGTTTGGATGGGGAGCTCGGATCTTCTCTTGGGTGGATCGTGGCCGACGATCCCAGCTATGAGTCACGAGTACGCGACATCCGGGTGGCATCAGGATATTCGCACACTACTATTACTCTACCTAGTCCATCTGTCCTCCCATGTTCATCGTCTCCCTGGCTCCTCAGTACTCCTTACCTTTAGCTCACTTGTAGATTGGATAATTCCTCTATCGACACCCGATGTTTATGCAGCTGTGGATATGTGGTCGAGCTCTCGTTAATTTTCAGGAGGCCTATATGCAGGATGTTGAGGGCAGGGGCTATGCACAAACAAAGAAATTCTGCGTGGAAATCTATCAGACACTGGTGATGAACCGTACCACCAGGGAAAGAAGCCCTTGGGGTGGTGGGTTACAGGTGAAGCTGACTCTTGACGTTCTCTGAGAGGCTTGAAGGCTACGTCTTGTTGTTTTTGGCAATCATACAGGTTGAGGGCTCGATTATACCAAGAGACATTTGCTCCTGTTTTGCTAAAATGGTTTACGGTTCGTGCTTCTGTTTTGGCTTCTGCGAAAGAACTGGGAGTTACATCAAACATGGATGTTCATAAGCTGTCTTCATGGTGATCTTGTATGAGAGGTTTATATGAAGCTCCACCTGGTTTCATGTTCCAGAACAGGTTTGGTTTGTCGTCTTACAGAATCTTTATACGGGTTCTGGGCAATAGCGCCTCGTTGTTGGTTTTCTAGTTGGCTCGCTCTCTCTGAAAAGGATGTTATTATGCAATCGTACTCTGATTACTCACGTAATTTACCCTCCTGCAGTCTGGTGACCATTCAGCTTAGTGTTATCTGGTAGTATGTGGATATTTGATCGTTCTGGTAATAGGCTCTTATGGCTATTCCTCGTTCAAAGTCCTATTGAGTGGACTGTTTTCATAGAAAAGATTTGGGTGTCTTGAAATATTTTCTTGGCGTGAGGTTGGCGTAGTCCGGAGGTCTTTTTCTTTTGTTACAACTTGGAATATACTCTTGATATATTGCAGAGTTGGTTGGCTTTGGGGACGTCCTGCAAGCTGACTCCGATTGAGCAGAATCATACTCTGGCAAAATCGGAGTCTCCTTTTAGTCTCGACCAAGGATGTATCGTCGTTCTAGTGGGAAGCGTTTGAATCATTTATCTTTTCACGGCTATCCTATTTGGCTACGCGGATTCATATCTTGTCCTCATTCCGCAAGCCAGCCAGCAGGCATGGACCATTGGGAGGTGCTCTTCGTTACTGTGCGTTACTTAAGAGGATGTCCGAGTACAAGGAATTCTTTTGAGTGCTGATGCTGATCTTCACTCACAGGTTGGGTGACCTCAGATTGGGCGAGGTTGTCCGCTGAACACGGCGTTCCATTCTGGTTGTTTGGTTTCCTGGTGCTGTCACCTATTTCGTTGAGACTTAAGAAGCAGGATACTGTTTCCTAAATCTCTCTGCGGCAAGGCTAATTTGCGTTCCAGTCTAAGGTAACACTGATGAGTTGAATGGTGAAGGCTCTTTCTTCTAAGTGTGTGTTGTGGTGGATGTTCGGCAGTCCTCGTCGGGGTCAGTTGAGTGTTGGTTTGTGTAGTGGGTGATAGTCAGTCCTGCTTGTATATTTGCCCCGGATAATCCTGTTTTCCATGAACGTACTAAGCATATTGAGGTTGATTGTACTAAATTCGGGAATCTGCGTTCAGGATGGACTATTAGTCCTCGTTGTGCCGACGACAGGATCAGTTGGCGGATATGTTCACTAAGCCTTGCAAAGGACAATTTTTTGTATCTCTACTTGCAGTTGGCATTTGTGATTTACACTGCTCCAACTTGAGGGGGGTGTTAGGCTATATATGTGTAGTACATATGTATTTATAACGGGCCTACCGTTTTAGCGAGCGCCTAATCTCTTTATATAACTCGACTCATACCCTAATACAGTTTAACGGAATTATTTTCTTCGACAGGCATTTAATGTAAGTAATAGAGTTGCAAAATAGAATAACCAAGGTCAGAAGCGATGAGTACTACTTCAACAAGTTGAGGGGACTTACCCATGCTTAAGAGCCTCAGCAGCACAAAGTTACATGGGACTCCGTCGCATTAACGACTTTAAAGGGTCGATTTGATTGCAAGGAGTTGAGAGAAAAAATTATGGTGACATTGAAAACAAGGCTGGCTAAGAGCTTGTTTTGTGGTAGTTAGTGTCTCGAATATGTTGTTGTAGCTATAGTTATAAGTTTCATAGCTTAGTTAACCCAAAACTCACAAAGCCTGTTATTTTTTACTGAGCGTACGAGCCACTCAACGTATACATATGAGAATTTGAAACCAAAAATCAATGAATTATGCCATCTTTCACAATAATTCAATAAATTGACACAACATCCTACTTATGAATCGGATCTAAAGCAAGAGTAAATGAGTTAGGGTCCCCTAGGTGTGGTTTTAGCTTCGTGGTTTGTTTCTTTTTGCCCCCAAAAATTTAAAACCCTTAATACTTTTCATTTAAGATGGAGAAAAGTACCTAAAATAGAGCGTCCCTAATTAATTAATTAATTGTATATTGTAATAATAGATGATCGGAAGTATATATCAAATAAGGCCGATGAGCTTGTTACACAATAATGAGTTAGTTTCTTCAAAGACAATGAAAAAAATAAGATGACACTGATTAGCTCTGATCCGGTTCGCATCGAAAAAGTGAGAGCATTAGAAAAAGAATAGAAATATATTTTTTCTTAGTTCAAAAAGCCCATATTAATCGTCAAAGTCCCTCTCTTGAGCAAATTTAGGACAAACAACTACCGAGGTCCGGATCTGACTCGGTCTGTTATCACGTAAAAAAAGCAAGAAGGGTGAAGTTGGGTTAGTTGGCTCTTTGGCACTGAAGATTATGAGTAGAGGAGTGTAAACAGCAAAGATAACCCTGCAGTTTTCAATCTACCTTTTTCTTCTGTCACTTTCATTTTTTTTAAAAAAATATTATTCCTTAAAAAATGTCCGTCAGTCAATAAAGCAACAAAAAATTACTCCTAACTAGCAAGCAAAGCTGGCCTTCAAGAGAAGCACCTCCTAAGCTCACATAATCGTGCTCATGCATCGATCCTTTCAGTACTTATCTCGAATTCTCGATCCATTAAGTATATACACATTTGGGGTTTCACATTACTATCGGATATAGGTAGCTTTTGGTGTTTTAAAAGTGTAAAGAAAATAAATAAAACAGTAATATAAGTATTATTAAACGTTAACCTACGTGGAAAATAAAAACGTTGAGATTCATATGAATCGAAAAGAAAGTTAATGATTATTAATTATTATAGTGTTATAATTAAGTATTAAAGTCTTTTCTTCTCTTTCTTAATCAAATCTTACCATTAAACTAACTAATTAGTACATGATACACTTAACTGCAATTATTAAGTCTGTTTTAATTAAAGCTTTGGAGTGATTACAGAAGGTAAAGTTAAATAAAAAGAGATGATTAGAGTTCTTAGGAAATGATTTTACCAAACAAAGAGCAGTTGGCAGTAGTTAGACTGCATTAAAAAATTATGTATGTCACCATTTGCTTGAGCAGGTGAGCAATCTCTCCTTTCTTTTTTTTTTCACCTTTTCTCTCTCTTCACTAATAATCATTACACTCTCCTCCCTTCTTCTTCTTCAGCTTCTATTACTATACTTCTTACTTCCATTATTATTATTATTAGTATTATTTATTTAAAATTCTATTGCTTTGTGATCCATACATTTTGGAATTTGATGCTTCATTTTTCTGGGCTAATTTGAATTTTTCATCCTGAATTCAAGTAAAGAACTGCTTGATGCTTTCTGGGCACGCACCAAAATAAAAATTTTGAGTGATTCTTTGGCAACTTTAGTCAAAGTATTGATTTTTAAGGGGAATTTGATGCTAATTTGATCTGCTTTAGTTTACCCCATTTCAGAATCATTTGAAAACCAAAAAAAAGAACTTCCCAAGCTGTCAATTTTTCTTTCTTAATTTGTGTTATTTTCTGGGGTTGTGATTTGATGTTTGTGCCAATTCATTGTCTCATTTCTTTTGGGAATTATTGATAATTTATACACATTTTGATTCCCCAATGCTCAAGGAGTTGTCTTGATCCTTCTCTTTTAGGTAACCCCAGATCAAATTTTCTTCCTTTTTTWWAWTTWYMTTTTWWTT
>SNQN01000891.1:70544-82415 GCA_008642245.1 Bassia scoparia
CGGTTAGGGCCTATATTATTGATGTTCTACATATTGTATTTAACGGTCCATACGCGAGCCGTATCTCTTTGCTATTATTACTCTACTCATACCCTAATACAGTTACGGAATTAGTTCCACAGGGCCCTGTAATTAATAAACTGAGTGCCAAAATTTAGAATAACCTAAGTCAGAACGATGAGACATACTTCAACCAAGTTGAGGGTTCCCATGCTTAAGAGCCTCACAAGCAAAGGAGTACCATGGGACTCGTCGCTATTTAAGGACTTTAAGGTCTGACTTTGATGCAAGGGTTATAGAAAAAAATAGGTGACATTGAAACAAGGCTGGTAGAGCTTGTTTTGTGTAGTTAGTTCTCGCAATATGTTGTGTAGTATAGTTATTGTAGTCATAGTTAGTTAACCAACTCACATCCTGGTATTTTTTTACTGCGTACGAGCCACTCAAGTAATACATATGAAATTTGAACCAAAGTCATGATTATCCATCTTTCACAATAATCAATTAAATTGACAAACATCCACTTATGATCTTGTACTAAAGCAAGAGTAAATGAGTTAGGTCCTATTTGGTTTGCTGTGTTTGTTCTTTTGCCCCCCCAAAATTTTTTAAACCTTAATAACTTTCATTGTAAGATGGAGAAAAAGTACCTAAAATTAAGTCCTATATGTAATAAATTGATATATTGTAATAATAGATGACGGAAGATAATCAAATAAGGGCCATGAGGCTTGACACAATAATGAGTTAGTTTTCTCAAAGACATGGAAAAAATAGATGATCAATAATTAGCTCATCCGTTTCGCTCGAAAAAGTGAGAGCATTAGAAAACAAAAAAATATATTTTTTCTTAGTTCAAAGCCCATATTAACTCGTAATGCCGCTCTCTTTGAACATTTAGAAATATACAGGTCGATCTGACTCGGTCATTTGATCACGTTCCAAAAAAAGAAGAAGGGTGGGTGGGTTAGTTGCCTTTGCACCTGAGAATTATGAGTAGTAAGTGTGTGAAACAGCAAAGATAACCTGGTTTTCATCTCACCTTTCCTCTTCATTTTTTTTAAAATTATTTCTTTAAAAAAATTGTGTCAGTATAAAGCACAAAATTACTCACTAACTCGAACACGCTCAAGCCAGCTGGCCTTCAAGAGAACACCTCCTAAGTCACAACCGCTCATCATCTCCTCAGTACTTATCTCGAATTTCGATCCATATAATTACAACTTTTGGTTTCACATACTATACTACAAGTATATAGCTTTGTGTTTTAAAAGTGTAAAGAAATAAATAACAGTAATTATAAGTATTAATTAAACGTTAACTACGTGGAATAAAAACGTTTGATTCATATATGATGAAAAGAAAGAGTAATGATTATTAATTATTATAGTGTTAAAATTAAGTATTTAAAGTTCTTCTTTCTTTCTTAATCTACATTAACTAACTATAATGTGATACACTTAACTGCAATTATTAGTCTGTTTTAATTAAAAGCTTGGTGATCAGAAAGTAAGTTAATAAAAAGAGATGATTAAGAGTTCTTGAAATGATTACCAAACAAGAGCAGTTGGCAGTAGTTAGACTGCATTAAATTATGTAATGTCACATTGTTTGAGCAGGAGCAATCTTCCTTTTTTTTTTCACTTTCTCTCTCATCTAATATCATTACACCTCCTCCTTCTTCTTCTTCAGCTTCTATTACTATACTTCTTACTTCCATTATTATATATAGTATTATTATTAAATTCTATGCTTATTGTGATCCATACATTTTGGAATTTGATGCTCATTTTTCTGGGCTAATTTGAATTTTTCATCCTGAGATTCAAGTAAAACTGCTTGATGCTTTCTGGGCACGCACCAAATAAAAATTTGATATCTTTGGCAACTTTAGTCCAAGTATTGATTTTTAAGGGGAATTGATGCTAATTTGATCTGCTTGTACTCCCATTTCAGAATCTTTGAAACCAAAAAAAGAACTTCCAAGCTCAATTTTTCTCTTATGTGTATTTCTGGTGGTTTGATTTGATGTTTGTGCCATTCATTGTCTCATTCTTTTGGATTATTGAATTTAACACATTTTGATTCCCAATGCTCAAGGAGTTGTCTTTATCTCTTCTTTTAGTAACCAGATCAATTTCTTCCTTTTTTAATTAGTTTTATTGATAGAATTGGGATTTTATTACATTGTGATACAAACATAAATTTAAAAAAGAAAGAAATAGAAGTAATCAAAGTCCCACCTGACCCACGCTGAAGAAGAAAAGGCAGAAGAAGAAAAGGGAATCTGCTTTCTTTATGCAACTCTGGTGAGCTGTTAATATAAGCTTACCTTACCTTACCTTATTGTGATGCTATTCGTTTCTTCTTTGTTTGTATACTTTATGCTCTGAAAAAATCATRACTTTTATGTCGGTTATGTGATTCTAACCTTAGTTGATACTGTACTAGAGTAATTTGATGCAAAGAAGGAACTAATGGTATCTAGTAATTGAGTAGATTTTATGCCTGATACATTGGATTTCCGCAAAACACACTTTTTTAATTTTAATWTTCTTAAAAAATAATAAATTCTGGGGTTGTATGTTGTATCATAGGATGCTGAATTAAGAGACTTCCTTTTGCTTTTGGTTTAGCTCATCTCTACTCTAGTCACTGTCTACAAAAGCTGCAAAGGTTATTTGTTCCTTGTTGAGTCCAACAAGATATCAATTGCTCATTTTTGGTCAAAGTCACTTTGGCTTTAGCAACTGTTGCTCCTTTACTTATAATTTATCAATTGTTGCTCTTTTTTCTGTACTGGGTTGTGATGTATGTTGAATTCTGGGRTTCTTTTTCTTCAGATGTTGTTTATTGCTTTTTAATTTTATCAGCATTATTTTATGTTGGTGTATATATATATGTAGAATGAACTTACATGTTGGGGTCTTTTTGGTTTTTGTTTTCTAGAACATGGGTGATGATGGGAGTAGTCAAATGGGGTTTCAACATAGTGGTGAGATAATGCTGAATTCCCCATCTTCTGGCATGAACAACAACACAAGATCTATGGCATTGAATTCAGTTTATGGTTCTGGTTCTGGTTGGGATCCTATGGTTTCACTTAGCCAAAGTGGGAATTTTGGTGCTTCTTCAATGGTTTCTCATGCTGAATTGACTAAATCCTCTTCTTTCCCTAATTTGATTGACACCCAAGGGATTGCCAACTCACACCTTGTTAATTACCCCACTGATCCAAACCTTGCTCAAATGTTGCCCAAGCTTCCCATGTTCGGGGGCAGGAATTTCCCTGATTTAGCTAATCACTTTGGCCTTTCCGGGGGTTCACAGACCCCTCACGCTCTCTTTCCTCAAATTTATGGCTCCAGTAAAAGTGGTTTAGATGAAAGGTCTCCGGGTAATGTTGCGCAAGCTGAGAGAGCCTGCCAAATCTCCGATGGGAGAGCTGTAGGAGTATCACCAAATGGCAAGAGGAAGAGAGACTCTATGTCTCCTTCGCCGACTGATGAGGTAGTTTTCTGTTGATSTTCTTTGTATGATATGTATTGTGCAATTTGATTAATTATTGCCTTATTGGACCGTGATTGACATATTGATCAATTTATTATGGCTGATTAATACTTATTCTTAGATATGTAGATTTGATTGCCTCTTTGAATATAAAAGTTTAGTTGGATATTTCTTATTCTGAACATCAGAGTTATCTATGCCATTGATATGCTAAGAGAGACTCTATGTCTCCTTCGCTGACTGATGAGATAGTTTCTGCTTATGCTCTTCCTATGATCTGTGTTATGCAATTTGATTGATTATTGCCTTATTGGATTGTGATTGACAAGTATCAATTTTCTTATTGCTGATCAAGAATTATTCGTACATGTGATTGCCCGMTAATATTATTTTTGTTGGCATTTCTTATTCTGAACTTTAATGTTATCTATGCCATCGAGCWGGTTATATCTGTGATACACGTGCTGATATACTGGCTTTATATGTGACAGAATGCAGACGGAGACCTTCAGAAAGACCACTTAAGTGATGCCTCAGGCCAGAAAGAACAAGATGATAAGAAGCAGAAAAGCGAACAGAATGCTGGCACCAATTCTTCTAGACGCGAACAGAACTGTGGCAACCAATCTTTCTGTAAGCAACAGCGAAAACAAGAGAAGATATTCTCAACGGTCGATGATGCACCTAAACAAATTACATTCATGTGTAGAGGTAACGCTGGTCAGCCTACAAATATCAACCTTGCAGAAAGGATCACTTCAAACACCATTATCCGTTTTGATATCAATGCGCAATGAATTATGTTACAGATTTGCTGACTGAATCCATGTCCATGTCTTTGATGTGTAAGAGAGAAGATCGATGAGAGATGGACTCCCTCTTCAAGAGCTTGTTCTGGGTGTATAGTGAATAATGTTCCTTTACCCCTTTGCAGAAGAAACTTGTTCTGCAGTTAGATGATGATGAATTTCGGCTTTTTATATTTGAAATTACTGGGACTAACTGTTGATGTACGAGATAATCAAACATATGTACAATCGTTCCAAGCAGCAGGTGGAGGGGTATCATTATTTGCCTTTTTTTTGCATTATTGGATGCAACCTTAAACATTGCAAGTATAGAAGAGTTATTTTACTGAGAATCATATTGCGAGTATTGTACTTGAACTTTACAGCACACGAGCTTTATCTGGTATTAGGGATATTTCTAACCTTCTTATCACTAAGCTCCTTGTATTATGTTCTCTTTTTCCAAATAATCAGTCAGCAACATACCAGCACAGTTACATTACCTAATATTGGTACCGTTTAATGCTTTATCTATGGACAATGACATTTTAGGTTTGAGCCGTCTTTGTGTTTCATTTTGATTGATCTATTTCCCGAATACCAGATCATCTCTCTCTTTCTGGAATGCAATGTATTGCATAGTCTTTGCTGTCAACTCAGGAAAAACTGTACCAGTATTGACAACAATATGATGTTGCATGTGAGTTCTAGATTGGACTATTTATTAAAGTTGCCTGTTTTTTGGCTATCAAATCTGAAGTGTCAATGTCGATAGTCTCTTGCTCCATTTCGATTATCAAGTACTTTCCAGGAATTATCGGGTGCTGGAATATTGCAGAGGGAACGAATAATTGTCTTCGACATACAATTTCTATGTATATCCGAATATTTTGTGGATGTACCTTTCCACATTAATTACACGCTTGTATTTTGTGAGTTAACTTCAAACAGTTTTTAATTGAAATGCTAATTTTTTATCCAAATCGTTTACTGTGTGTACTAAAAATAATATCATTGATCTATTGGCTCATATCACTCAAGATTTTCTAGGGTTCAGCATGTATGGTATCATAGTACTGCTAATCTTAATATAGATTACTGCATGACTTTTGGTATCAATTGAAGTATTTCTGAAGTCTAAGCTACTGTCTAGTGTTCAACTGTCAAGCATCCGACACAAGTATTGAGAATGGATGAAGGTGAAAGATTTAAAGTGATCTATATCTTATTATTTAGCTTCATGAACTCTGTATTTTAATGTCAGCTTGTTTAACTTTTAGATAAATGAATCATATATAATCAAAGAATGGTTAAGAGACCATGAAAAGCCGGAGAAATGTTTTGTTTTAGCTCTGTTAGTCTTGTTTTGGGAATCGTTTTTTCCAATCTAAATCCTTGGAACTTCTATAATGAACATTCTTTTGTCTTTTTGGTTGCAGTTTTATCATAGAATCTGCCACTGTGACCCTGAATAAATTCTTCGATATTCGAGGCACTAGTCTACCAAATGTAATGCCACTGCGTTTCCATTACTTGTCACTGTAACCTACAATTACCTCATTAATATTAAGTTTAATAGTTAGCGTCTCACTCATATTTCCTTTCTTTCAGTATTACAATCACGGAGCAGTGTCTCTTTCTCGGATTCGACAGGAATGGCGTCTCCTCCTTTACAGGATATCACATTGAGTGTTGGATATTCAGGGACACAGTTTCATCACAAATTTTGATTTGTTTTCGTTTCCACGGGTCATCCACGTTTTCTACATTTCCAATGGTAGTCCACACCCCAACTCAGTCACTCTATATTTCGGCAGCTTTGACCACTAAGAAGTTTTTTTTCCTTGTACTTGAGCTGTAGAATGAGCTGTGACCTCAAAGTCTCTTCATAATGGGTTGTGACTTCTAACTCTACTGTTGGTGTCTTTGACCAAATAGGTTAGGAACGTTCTTTATGTTTTGCCATATTCGTCTTAAGCGAACTATTTTTTTTATCCATTGGGAGTATGTTGAGTACATATTGATTCCATTGTTGTTTTCGTTATGCATCATTGCTTGAACATTGTCCCTTTTTAACTTTGACGAATAGCTACGATGAGCTGTAGGATTTATTTGGGAGTAAATGCAGTTCTTATCCTACTAACAGAAATATTCATATTTAGTTTGAGCCTGCGCCAATTGACTCAACTTACTGAAAAAAACGAAGGAAAAAACATATCATATTTTTGAGGAAAAAAATATGGATAATCTAAGACCACTACGTGCCAAGGTGTATGATGAGGTCTCGATTACTGACTTTTCTGAAGTTTCTTTAGGAAGAGATGAAGTGACCATCTAAGATTTCACAACTTCTTTTGTAAAGAGTAAAGCGTGGTTGTCATATAAAACTTGTTTAGACCACTTCTCTTCTATTCTTTGTTTTCTTCAAGAGAGTACATTGTAACCAGCTTATGACTAACTTATGCTCATGCAGCTGTGTCACTAGGAGAATTTATTTTTTGTAAAGGATCAAGTTTGAAATTATCGTATAGATTGAGAGTGGGTATGGCAGTTTACTATACTGCTTACCAGCCACGATATTCATTTATATTGAGCAACACCAGTTACGACATTGTGTGTTTCGATCTATCTGCTAATGGACGACCCTTAAAATGTATGATTCAATGGGTACGTGCGCGATCTGAGATGCCATGCCGTCCCCGCCTCGCCCCCCATTAGCGGTTCGGTGGCTAGGCACCCCACGCCCACACTAGGGTAAAATCAATTACACATGTCTAGAGATCTTAAATGTAAGTTATCGAGTAGTAAACCCACCTAAAGTGTATCTCCTTACCTCCGTACCAATATAGGATACGCAAACCCACAATCAATTTACACAACAAGTCTCTTCTAATTCCAGCCCAATTCCTTTCACAGCATTGGCGTCGAGTAGCGGGAGGGCTTAAACCACCTATAACTCATCAAGTCGGCGATATATGAGACGATTAATCCACACAATTGCTACTATACATCAATCAACCATAGTAGCAATTCTTTTTATTTACAGACTATCGTTTAATTATCAGAGATGTCTTTATAATTTAACAGTATATCCTTATTAATCCGAGCAAAATTCTACTTGCAACTCAAATTTGACCCATCATCATCTTCTTTTTCACTTTTGCCCCTACACGTTTATCTTGTGGGGTCATATTCATTCCGTTTTTTAGTTCTGATTAGTTTCTTCATCCATCTCTTCCGGATTGGTCCTATAACAGTACTTACCTTGGTCCCACCCAAATGCCCAGATGCTTAAATCATTGGCACTGCTATATCAAGTACTCCCTTAATATCAAATATTACATATTACTTCGTATCGTTACCTTCCTCCGTTACATTTATTGTCAAATGAAAGTATTATGATTTTTAAAACATTAACTGATAACACATAAAAAAAATTGACATTCTCGATTAAATATAAGTCATGACATTTGAAAGATAATTAAATCGTAAAATATGATTGGTTCAAGTTTTCAAACTAAATTAAATTATATTTTCTACGCGAAACCCCTAAATAACAAAACCTTTATCTCTACAATAACCCCATTTTTTTACCCTCTTATATACCTCTGATTATTAAATCATTCTACATTTTAACTTCATGTTAAAATTAATCACACATAGTTAAATTATTTTTAAAAAAATAAAAAATTAAAATAATTAAAACAAACACCTAACCTTATACCTCATAATCACCATCTAGCCCACCATCACTCAACCTGCACTTAATGCGTCCAACAGCCCAAAACTCACACACCGTTATCCAGCAACCACCCTCACCAGCTACCACGCCTTATGCGAACCAACACCTCGGATCTCCTGCCAATTCGAACCCCACTCAATCGAAACCCCCCAAGCTGTATATTAGGGTTAACGAGGACCGGTATCTCGACGGTATTCTTTTTAGGGACCCTGACCCGGACCTGAACGGAACCGTTGAACCGTTCCTAAGATTTTAGAACCAGTTCCGAATCCCCCATGAGATCCTGTTCCGGGCCTGGCTACCCAGTTGCAATATAATTTGTTATTACAAAATTAAAGTTAAGTTGTGTAAAAATTTCATTTAATAAATCCCTCCAACTTGAAACATACATGCAACAATCTACTGTAGAAACGACAAAGAAAATACAATAATCTTTGAGCTGTAAAAAATCTTTAGGCCCATGATCATTTTTGGCATCCTTAGTGTAATAATAGTTTATAACAACAGGAAAACATGGAATTTTAATGTAAGATAAAAGAGTAGAATACCTAGATATACAGTTCCAACATTGTGTACAACGTGGGAACAATATGGAGTACCACAATCGGTACCGTCTCCTCTCACGGTCACCACTGAGTACTGCCATCCCGGTAACCCAATTTTATTACCGGAAACCAACAGTTTATGACCGGCGATTCCCATTCATTTTGTGGAACCAGACTGAACCCAAAGTTACAGCCGTTTTTTGTTTCCAACAACCGTCGATCCAGACCGTTCGATACGAGAGCCGAATTATTCTGCTCACCCCTAGAATGACATGGCTTCTGTTCCTATGCTAAACGAAACATCAACATCACAAGGAGCGAGCAGGTTATTACTCTGAATAACTCGCCTGAGTTGAACACAAAAAAAAAATTATTTACAATGAGTTAGTTCATCAAATATACGGAAGCTAATCATCACAATTATAAACTGCAAAATTGGTGAGTTCAAGCGATTGCCCTAATGAGGAAGTCGTAAGCTTTGCTTGTACAAAGGCGTAAGAATTTCAGAATTATCTGATCAGTCACCGATCAATCACAAACCCTTATAAGAACGATTAGCCATGACCCGGCTCAGAGTATCCAACATTGTTTGAGTCTCTAAGCTTGGCTTACGATCTAAATTCACCAAAATAATTTGTGTATCTTACAAGTGATAACAATGCGGAATTAAGATGGGATTGAGTTGCAGTGAATTAGTCTCTCCCTAGCACGCCCTGATATTGAACGTTGGACTTGTGTTGAACGTCGAAGGAGGAACACTGCATAATTGAAGTATCAAATTCTCACTATTTCCAAGAGCTTACGGGCCTCTGGCTAAGGCCACATCACCTAAATAATGCCCTGTAGGTGGCAATCCATCCTAGGATGCTACATCATTTGCCCCTCAACATTGAGTCAACCATCAAGTGTTTGACTGATTCGGGAACGTTTCCGCGAGAAAATTAGAAAGGTTTGATACACCGGTTGAACCTGTATCACCCGTTTAATCAACCCGGTAATGATTGTGTAGGTGAAAAAATCGTCACCCTTACCTAATAGGCTTTTGAGAGAGAGAAAAATCACCTATAATCTATTACTCTGCTCTTGCCTATCTCTCTCTCCTTCTCTTTCTGAGATTTCTCTTTTTCATGTTCTTTTCTACTTCGAGTTTGCCATCCGCCAGTACAACTGTGATTAGTTCCTTTTAGACACTGAATCATCTTTCTGTCATTCGGAACTTCTCTTTCTCTCGTTTCTTTTGTTTTCTACTGTTACATTTACTATTTAATATGTTATGCCACTCGAAAAGAATGATGCCCTTTACGTAGAGTGATGTGGGGGAACAATTAAAGCAGTCTAGCCAAACATCAAGCTAGGAAACACCTTTTTACTACTCTCTTCGTTCTTGCCTTCACAGACTTATCGAATCTCATTATGACAAGAACGAACAAACGCGAACATCTCCCTTCTGGAGGAACATCTAAACTATAGACAAGGTCTCGGCTCCAGCTCATTCCTTCGGGCCTAAAAGTCGCTATTGTCCACCCTCCTCCTGAGCGTCGTAGACAGGCCTGACTCGTGTCCGACATCCTAGGATGCTCAGATAATGCACCATGTGGTCCTTTCAGCGACCTTTTCTTCTCTTCAAGTTCAAGGAACAGACATGAGTAAGGTGCTAACCTTCTGTTAGTGCAGATCCGTATGAGGGACCCTGAGTTAACTCTTTCTTTAACACGAGTCGTCTAGTTGTGACTCAACGACGAGACATCGAACTAAGGTGTAGTTGATCGAGCGCTCAAGGAAATGCCCATCCTCGTCAACACGAGAGCCTTCTAAGAAGATGTCTTGTGGCGAAGGTAAGGAGTCTCCCAATTAAATAATATCCTCCCACGTCCTATGAAAGCCTAACTTACGTAGATCCAGCCACTCCTTCTCAATTGCCTTACTACCTCGTCCGATAAAATTCGTCTCCAGATGTCAGGAGACTAATCTTGGACTGCCTTATGGTTACCACCCTCTTTACGTGTTGGATGTGCTCGACTATGGTTCGTTATATCCTCCAATAAACAAGTTCTTTTTTAAAGTCCTTCGATTATATGACCTGTCATCTGTCAGCTTGACTCCAATTCCTTTCTTCCATCTCTGAACCGTGGTGTAATTGCTTGAAGAAAACTGGCACCATCTATTCATACTGCTTCATCCACATTCGATCAGCTTAGTCCACCCTAGATGTAAATGGCTTGGTGTCAAGACCATTGACATTCAAAGGAAAAATACAGTCTCGACCAAGCCCCAACAAGTGCAATCCCCATGCGAAAGTCCAGTTCTTTGCTTTGAAATTCCTCGTTTGGTGAGCTCCGGATGCTAACAAGAAGATACATCCATGGATAAACCAAGTGATTGTACTCAAACGAGGTTGGGAGCATCATTATTCCGATGGAGACCTAGATCCTCTGCACGTTAAAGGAAAACACAAGTGCAGATACCTTTCTGATTAAGCAAGATCCCCCCCCCAGACGGTTATTCCAAGTTTGGGCTAGGAGAGAACAATCCCAAGACTAGAAAGCCGAATACCAGAGAAAATTAACCCACATTAGGAAGCCTTTACATTACATTATATTAGGATCCCTCTCTTAAGCCTTCAGTTTGAGTTGTGTAACGACGGTGCTATCAATGCTATTTCATAGCAGTGTTCTAGGTTATGTGGACGCTATCTTTTCAGTATTATCTAACCCCTTTTCTTCGACTTGTCGATACTGCTCGTCACCACTGCCCCACCAAAAAAGCAAGCCTGACCCAATTAATGGACGATCTGTAATAATTTTCGAACTCAGACAGAGCGGATGTGATGATCTGAAGAAAAGAAAAAAGAAACAAGACGTTCTCGACATTCGTGTTTATTTCAAATCCTGTTCGTACCATCTCCTTTTCTCGACTATCTTTATTAGAGTCAGTAAGAGAACGAGATGGGTCTTTCCACTAAGTCTTCACCATAACCCGTTCGACATTAACTTAGTCGAAACAAGTATGTCGAACCTAGACTCGTCTCTTCTACTTAACCGAAGAGGATCTTGGGTATTTTACAAGAGACCAATTTTGACGAGTCCAGTTTATCCCTCTTAAAACATTTAACTTTTCTATACTAATTTTAGTCGAAAACTTATTTCAGTCGAAAACTCTAGTGGTTCACAATCCCTAAGTCGAATGGCGAGCTGATATATTCACAAGCGTGATTTTGGGATCGAAACACCTACCTGTATACTACTATCTCTTCGATCGACCCTTCAGTTATCTAATATTTTTTTTT
>SNQN01000891.1:90067-113664 GCA_008642245.1 Bassia scoparia
TATTCTGGGAAAATGCAGGTTCTGATTCCTACTAACAGAAAAATTCAATATTTAGTTTGACTGCGCAATTGACTCAACTAGGAAAAAAACGAAGAAAAAAATATTATTTTTGCAGGAAAAAAAATATGGATAATTAAGGCCGATAGCGTGGTTTGTATAGGTGCTCAGTTCCTGACTTTCTTCGAAGTTTTTTTAGGAAGAAGGTGACATGTTAGATTCACAACTTCTTTTGTTAAATTGAGAAAGCTGTTTCAAAACCTTGTTGACACTCTCATTCTTTCTGTTTTCTTCAAGAGAAGAATTGAACACAGCTTCTGATACTATGCTCGATGCAATGTTGTCCTAGGAATTTTTTTAAAGAGATCAAGTTTTGAATTAATCTAGTATGAGAGTGAGGATTGGTTTCCTGATTACCAGCCTATACTAATACTGGTGTCAGTTGTAAGACACAGTTACACACTTGTGTGTTTCGATCTCTGCTGTCATGGACGACCCCTTAAAATGTATGTCAATGGGCGTGCGCGATGATGATGCCATGTCGCCCCCTCGCCCCCATTACGAGGTTCGGTGTAGCACACAGCCAACTCAGGATAATAATTATTACATATGTCTAGAGATTCTTATGTAGTGATGTACGAGTAGTAAACAACCTAAAGGTATCCGCTGCTCGTACCAATATTTGGGATACGCACACCCACATTATATACACACAATTCTTCTAATTCACAGTCCCTTTCACCAGTTGTGCGTAGGTAGGGGAGGTAAACCAATTACCACAGTGGATAAGAGAGTTAATCACACACAATTGTTATACATAAAATCAACATAGTAGATGTCTTTTTATTTACGACTATCGTTTAATTATCATAGATGTCTCTTTTTATTTAACATAGATCCTTAATAATACCACAAAATTTGAATAGAATTTGACCACCATTCATTCCTTTTTTATTTTTGCCTTACACTTTTTATCTGTGGGGTTCCATTTCATTCCTTTTTTTTAGTCTGTTAGTGTTCTCTTCATCTCCTCTCTTGTGATATGTTTTATAGAAGTACTTCCTTGTGTATCAATGGGGAGTGTTAATTTGGCATTCAAGTACTACCTTAATATTGGCATATACAATACTTCGTATGTTATATTTCCTCGTTACAATTTTATGTGTCAAAATGAAGTATTTTGATTTTTTTAAAATAACTATTAACACATAAAAAAATGACATTTCTCGATTAATATAAGTGTGAATTAGAAGAGACTTAATCGTAAAATATGATTTGGTCAAGTTTTCAAAAAATTAAATTATAGGGTTTTTCTACGGGAACCCCTGAAAACGCGTTTTCTCAATATACCCCATTTTTTTTACCCTTTTTATATACCTCTGAATTATATAATCATTCTACATTTACCTTCATGGTTAAAATTAATCACACACTAGTTAATTTATTTTTAAAAAAATAAAAAATATATTAAAACAACACCCACCCCTAGTCTCCATAACCATACCACACCATCTTCAAACTCACTAGCGATGACGAGCTCCACCACCACGTCCAAGCACCACCCTCACCAACTTCCACAGCGTCGCGACCACACCCTCGCCAGACCCTTCAGATCGACCCAACTAGGAAATTTTTTTTGTAAAGAGATCAAGTTTGAAATTAATAGTATGAGAAGTGAGATTGGGTTTCCTATACCAGCTATACTATACTGGTGTCAGTTGTAAGAACACAGTGCACACTTACTCGTGTGTTTCGATCTTGCTGTCATGGACGACCTTAAAATGTATGTCAATGGGGCGTGGCGATGTGAATGCCTGAATGGTCCCCCCTCGCCCCCCATCTACGAGTCGGTGGTAGGCACCAGCCCAACTAGGTAAAATCAATTTACAACATGTCTAGAGATTCTTATGTAGTGATACGAGTAGTAAACCCAAAGGTACTCCGTAGCTCGTACCAATATTGGGATACGCACACCCACATTAATATACACACAATTCTTCTAATTCACAGTCCCTTTCACCAGTTGTGCGTAGGTAGGGGGAGGATAAACCAATTACCGCATTGGGATAAGAGGTTAATCACACAATTGATATACATAAAATCAACATAGTAGATGTCTTTTTAATTTACACAGACTATCGTTTAATTATCATAGATGTCTTTTTATTTAACATAYATCCTTATTAATCCACAAAAATTTGAATAGAATTTGACCCACATTCATTCTTTTTCACTTTTTGCCTTACACTTTTATCTTGTGGGGGTTCATATTTCATTCCTTTTTTAGTCTGTTAGTGTTCTCTTCATCCCTCTCTTGTGATTGTTTTATACGAAGTACTTCCTTGTGTATCAATGGGGAGTGTTAATATTGGCAATATACAAGTACTCCCTTAATATTGGCAATATACAAGTACTTCGTATGTTATATTTCCTCCGTTACAATTTTATGTGTCAAATGAAGTATTTTGATTTTTTTAAAAATAACTTATAACAAGTAAAAAAAATTGACATTCTCGATTAAATATAAGTGCATGACATTTGAAAGACTCTAATTAAATCGTAAAATATGATTTGGTCAAGTTTTCAAACTAAATTAAATTATAGGATTTTTCTACGCGGAACCCTTGAAAAAACGCATTTTCTATAATATACTCCCATTTTTTTTACCCTTCTTATTATACCTCTGAATTATATAATCATTCTACATTATAACCTTCATGGTTAAAATTAATCACACATGGTTAAATTTATTATTTTTAAAAATACAAAAAAAAAATAATTAAAACAACCACCCACCCCTAGTCCTCCCATAACCACCACCACCCACCATCATTCAACCTCACCAATGACGTCCAACAGCCACCCCACCGTCCAGCAACCACCCCTCACCACTACCACAGCCTTGCGAACCAACACCCTCGCGACCCTCCAATCGAACCCCTCAATCGAACCCCCCAAACGAACCCACTCAATCGAAACCCCCAAGCTGTAATGATTAGGGGTGAACAGGACCGGGTACCCGGTATTTTTTAGGGAACCGGACCTGGACCTGGAACCGAAACCAGTTGAACCGGTTCCTAAGTTTTAGGAACCAGTTCCGGAATCGCCGAGACCGGTTCCGGGACTAGGTACCCAGTTCATATAATTTGTTTTTACAAATTAATTTTGAGGTTGTAAAAAAATTATCTTTAATAATCCCTTCAACTTGAAACATACATGCAGCAATCTATCGGTGATAAAATCGACAAAGAAAGAAATAACCTTTGAGCTTGTATAAAATAATCTTTAGGCCCATGAATCATTCTTTTTGCATCCTTAGTGTATGAATAGTTTAACAGAGAAGGAAATGAATTTTAATGTAAAGAAAAAGAGTAGAATTACCTTATATAACAGTTCCAAACATTGGGTACCAGAACCGGAACCAACAGGGTACCCACAATCAGTACCGGTTCCACTAGGTACCCACTGGGTCCCAAATTTTATTACCCGGAACCGGAACCAGTTATGACCGGGTCCCATTTTTTGGAACCAGAACCGGACCCAGTTACACCGGTTCCGGTTCCAAAACCGGCGGATCCGGACCGGTTTCGATACCGAGTACCCGAATTTTCTGCTCACCCCTAGTAATGATGGCTTCTGTTTCCAAGCCAACAGAAACATCAGCATACAAGGAGAGCGGAGTCAGGTTATACTCGTGCATTGACTCCGGCCTGAGTGAACCAAAAAAAAATTGATTACTACAGAATGAGTAGTGTCATCAATATAACGGAAGCTAGATGCAATGATAAACCTGCAAATTGGTTCAGCGATTGCAATGAYGAAGTCYTAAGCTTGCTTGTACAAAGGCGAAGAATTTTCAAGAATTATCRGACCATCAYCACAAACCCATAAGAGACGATTGTAATGATCAGGCTTCAGTTCCAACATTGTTAAGTCTCTAAGCTTGGCTTACGATCTAAATTCAACCAAARAATTGTGTTGTTACAAGTGTAACATGGAGAATGAGATGGAGGATTTGAGGGGTGAGTAGGCTCTCCCTAGCCACGCCTGATATGGAACGTTGAGAGACTTGTGTTGGAACGTCGAGAGGTTAGGGAACACCTGACATAATTTGAAGGGATACAAATCATCCCTATTAGTATGCTTACGTGGCCTTTTCTAAGGGGGCCACATCACCCAAATAATGCCCTAGTGGCATCCAGCTAGGATGCCACATCATTTGCCCCTCAAATTGAGTCAAACCATCAAGGTTGACTCGATTTGGGAACGTTTCGACGGGTAAAGTTGAAAGGGTGATACCCGGTTTTTAACCTGGTATCACAGGTTGAATCACCTCGGATGACTGGTGGGTAGGTGAAAAATATTCACCTACCTATATAAGCTTTTTGAGGAGAGAGAAAATCACCATTTATTACTCTGCTCTGCCTTCTCTCTTCTTTCTCTCTCTAGATTTCTCTTTTTTACTGTTGTGCTTTCGACTTTCGAGTTTGCAAACCTCCTTCAACTGTCGAAGAGTTCCTTTTAGACGACGAATCGACTTGTGCTGTCATCAGGTAACTTCCTTCTCTCGTTTTGCTTTTACTTTTCTTTACTTTAATGTGTTACCCATCGAAAGAGTGATGCCCTTTAAGATGGGTGTTGGGGGTACAATTAAACCCAGGCCAACATCGAAGCTAAGGAACACCTTTTTTTACTATCTCTCGTCGTTCTTGCCTCACAGATTACGAATCTCAAGATGACAAGAACGAAGCAAACGCGACGACTCCCTTCTGGAGAACATGTAACTATAGAGGTCTCGGCTTCCGAGCTGATTCCTTGCGAGGAAGGTCAGGATGTCCCTCCTCCTGAAGRGTCGAGACAGCCTGACTCGTCCGAGCATCRGGAGGATGATGAGAATGCAKRAGTTGGTCCTTTCAYACGGACCGTTTCTTCTTCTTCAAGTGACGAAGGGGAACAGACAATGGAGGAAGGTGCTGGAKCTTCTAGGGCAGARGATGAGGGGACCTCTGGYGATGACTCGTCGTCTTTTYGAGACGAGTCGTCTAGTGATGACTCAGACGACGAGACATCGACTAGTGGTAGTGAGAGCTCGTCAGAGGAAGATGTGCTCCCATCCTCGTCAACACGAGAGCCTTCTAAGAAGATAYAGTTCTATGTMGCGAAGGGTAAGGAAGCTCCCGATAATGTAAGAATATCCTCCACCGTCCATGAGAAGCTAACTTGGTTAGCCACCACCCTTCGTCATGATTTCCTTATACCTCSTCGARAGAAATTRGTCGTTCCAGATGTCGGGGAGACAATCTTGGACTGCCCTTATGGTTACCACCCTCTTTACTTGGAGGTGCTCGACTATGGGGTTCGTCCTCCAATAAACAAGTTTTTTGGTAAAGTCCTTCGATTCTATGGGATCGGCATCTYTSAGCTGACTCCCAATTCCTTTCTTCATATTCTGAACTACSTGGTGGTATGTGCTGTGAAGAACTGGGCACCATCTYTCAATGTCTTCYTCCACATTCATCAGCTTAGTCGAAACCCTAGATGTAAATGGGGTTGGTTCAAGATTGAGCATYCAAAGGGAAAAGTGACAGTCTTCGACAAYCCCAACAAGGCGAGTCCCTGGAAGTCTCAGTTTCTTTTCTTTGAAATTCCTCGTTTTGGTGAGCTCTRGGATGCTAACAAGAAGTACATCCATGGGATTTATAACRAYTGTGCRAGTACCTCGAAGAGGTTGGGGGCAATCTGTGTCCGAGACCTAGAGCCTCTCACTGTAAAGGAGAAACAACAAGTGGGATACTTTCTTGAGAAGAAAGATCCCTCGAAGGTTATTCCAGTGGAGCTTTGGAAGAAAAATCCCAAGACTYGAAAGCCYATACCAGAGAAAATTCCCAACAGTTGGYWGCCTTTACATTACTGGTYTAGGGATCCCTTATTTCTTGAAGCCTTTCAYTTGGTTGGGGTGAATGACGGTGCTCAAGGTAGTGGGATAGATGTCTTAGTMTGTATTGACTCMTTGATTTTCAGGATTATCTAACCCCTTTTCTTTCGACTTGTTGCAGATACTGCTCGTCACCAGCTGCCACCAAAAAAGAAAGGCATGGACGACTTGGAATATTTTGCCGAACTCAGACAGAGTCGAGTGATGACTCCTGAAGAAAAGAAAAAAGAAAACAAGGTACGTCTCTCGACATGTCAGTTGTTCTATTTTCAAATCCTTCGTCCATCTCCTTTTCTCGACTATCTTTTAATTAGAGTCGAGAACGGAGATGGGTATTTCACTAAGTCTTCACATAACCCGTTTCGACATTTTAACTTAGTCGAAACAAGTTATGTCGAAACCTATGACTCGTCTCTTCTAACTCAGCCCGAAAGGAGTTGGGTATTTTACAAGGAGACCAATTTGAGGCGAGTCCATTTATCCCCTGTAAAACATTTAACTTTTGTCTAGACTAATTTTAGTCGCTTATTTCAGTCGAAAACTTATGTTCGACATTATCTCCTAAGTCGAATGGGGAATGTATATTCACAAGGGTGATTTTGGGTCGAAACACCTTTACCTGTAGACTACATCTTCTCGATCGACCCTTGCAGTTAGTCGAAAGGGAGTGGTATTGTTTCTAAGGTAATGGTTTTGAACGAAACCATATATCGCCTTCGTAAAATACTCATACTTCCAGTTTCGACTATTTATTTGTCGAAAGCTTATTTTGGTCGCACCTATTTTATGTTTCGACGTTTTAACGTTATTGAAAGGGGAGATGTATATTTTTCAAAGTGGTTGGGTCGAGACCATTCTTACCTTAGCAAATACACATCTTCCAAGATTACGAATTTATTTTATTCGAATCGTTGTCGATTTCCCAATGATCGAGCCCTTCTGTTAGTCGAAGGGGGAGTTGGTTATTTTACAAGGATGGTTTTGAATAAACACATTTATCCTTCGTACAATGATACACATCTCAAGTTTCGACATATTTATTTTTGTCAAAGGTTTATTTGTCGCAACCTATTGTTTCGACGTTTTTGAAACTTTATATCGAAGAAGGGGAATGTATATTTTCTTAAACGGTGGTTTGGTCAGACCAACTACCTTAGCAAAATACACATCTCCAGATTCGACTTATTTATTTAGTCGAATCGTCTTTGTCGAATCCCATGATTCGACCCTTCTGTTTAGTCGAAGGGGGAGTTGGGTATTTTACAAAGGAGTGGTTTTGAACGAAACCATTTATCCTTCATAAAATACACATCTCCAATTTCGACATATTTATTTTGTCGAAAGGTTTATTTTTGTCGAAACCTATGTTTCGACGTTTTTAACTTTATTTCGAAAGGGGAGATGTATATTTTTCAAAGGTAGGTTTGGTCGAGACCATCTTACCTTAGCAAAATACACATCTCCAGATTCAACTTATTTATTTAGTCGAATCGTCTTTGTTGAATCCTATGATTCGACCCTTGTATAATTTGTATCTCCATCCTCGACTTACTCACTCTTGTCGTAGTTTCAGAATTTTCTTCATTATGTTGCTAAGTACTTGCAATTTCTTTTTGCAAAAAAAGCCATCAAGAGTGGCAAAGAGTAGGCTGATCAACAGCCCAGTTCAAAGAAATCAAAGGGTCAGGATGACCCAAAACAGAAAGACGGCGAACCTGGTTACTCCGTTATGAAACGGAAGGAAAGGGGTTCGACCACTGGGGATGAATCAAGACCCCATTAATAAAAAAAATCTAAACAGAAAGACGTCGACGTTGTGAGTGTTGACGATCCAGAAGCCCCCTTCGACCCCTTCAACGCGACAAACCCTCCCGTGAGGACTTCGTCTGCCCAACAACTGATAGCTTCAGAGGAAGCTAGAAAGAAGAAGAGAAAAAAGACAAAGGGTGTCTCGCCTCTGCCTCCTGGAGACGGCGAGAGGTCAGCCCAGGAATCGTTCATCCAGCGAATGGGCGAGGTGGTTCATGCCCGTCGAGAGGGTAAGGAACCAATGGTTCAAGAAGAAATCCACCGAGAGGAGGTGGTAGACGAAGAGGGGGAATTAGACCCCGAAAGGCTTCAAGAGATAGAGGACTACAAGACCCTCTATCACATTCCTTTTGAGAATGCTGTCATGGTCAAGAGCTTCGACGACATAGACCTTCAGGCCTTCGCTGATAACCCAGCTACTGTGCCTCCGCTTATCATCTCCAATCCAGAGAAGAGAACCACTTCAATAATGCAAAGAAAGATTCCAGACTTGGATCTAACTAAGGGGTTCTATCGTTTCTTTCGTCAAAGGAACGCCGAGATGGAACGAGAGCTAGAAGAGGACACGAAGAAGGACGATGATTATCTGGAGGAAGAGGGCGAGTCGTCTTTGGGTGACTCCAAGAAATTCAGTTAGAAAGAGCGTCGAAGCATGCTCTCGGAGATGACTCGTCTCATTCCCAAGGCCTATCGGGACTCTCTCCAAGGCTGTGACAAGGGCTATGTCGGACCCTTCTTCGGTCTCTTCGTCGAGGTGAGTTTATAATTGATAAATAGACTTCAACATTTTTCAAAAAACTTTATTAACTCTTTCGATTTCTGCTTGCAGGGCTTAGCCAGGCTGGACACTTTTGTCAAAAAAGCCAGAGAAGACCGTCGAGAGGCTAAGAGAGGCTTCGCTGCTCAACAAACAGCTGGAGAATACATAAAGCAGCAGACAGATCTGGTCATAGCCGAGAGGCAGTATGCCCATGATATGATGGCTACTCGATTGCATGATTTGAACTACTCGTATGGTTGTGCCTTACAAGTAGTTCTTAAGATTAAAAAGGAGAAGGAAGCCATCAGTCAGGCCAAAGAAGCTCTCGATGCAGAGATAGAGGCCCGGGTCGAGGGGGAGGTCGGGAAGAGATTGGCCGCGAGAAAGAAGTTAATGAGAAGATGGTTGCTTACAAGCAATCTGTCGAGACAGAACTTAAAGCCAAGGAGGACCGGGCGTCGAAGGCTGAACAAGACTTTGCGACTCTCACCCAGGCTCTCGCTGATCTTAGAGTGGCCAACCGAAAATCCAAGGCCCAAGGCTTCAAAGATATGCGAGACATGGTTCGCAAGGCTTGGTCTGAGCTGCCGAAGCGTCTGAACTTAATGTGCTTTGAGGAGCGTATCGACAGGCAAATTGACGAGGCCATGCATGCTGCTCGAAAGCTGAAAGCCGAGCAAGAAGGTTCCACTCTCGAAGACCTCCCTCCTCTGGCTTATCAATGCAACGTCCTGGAAGTCGAGTCTAGTTCTGAAGAGGAAGCCGAAGGCTCTGGCTCGTCTTTTGAAGATGATGGCAATGCTGCTCAGCAAGCCAAGGGCGATGCCCAAGCATCCCAAGGAGGCGAAGGACAAGAGAAGGACTCGACTGTTGAGGAGAAGGACTTGACTGCTGAGGAGAAAGACTCGACTGTGGATAATTAATCTTCTCGTCTATATCTTCTGCTGTAATTTGAATATTTTCATGCTTTCATTTGTAACTTGAATAGTTTTTGCAAGTTTTGCTGAATATTTCTATATATCTATCTTTTTTGACGAAGTGATGTTTTCGTCTTGTCATTAGACAAACGAGTCACTTTTGTCTTCGCTATTTGAATTTCTCGAGCCTGTATTAGGCCTTCTGTGACTTGATTGCCATTTAATTGCTTATTTCGACAGGTATCGATTCGTTGAACGATTCGTTGCTTCTGAAAATTTTCAGAATTTCGGAAAGTCAAATAATACTTATAAATGTGTCAATCCAGGCACATGCATTGCCCCAAATTTTTGCAAGCGACGAATCATCACAACATAGACTCTCGACCTTGGCAAAATGTCCAAGATTAAATGAGTATGGAATGTTGATTGACTTAAGACCTATAAGGGGTCTTAAGTCAATTAATACATATTGATTGCCCTTAATCTTGGATATTTTGCCCTAAGCCATTGTAAAATACACATCTCCAGTTTCGACGTTTATATTTTGTCGAATGCAATTATGTCAAAGCCTTTATTCCGGCGTTAACTTTTAAAATATAGAGGAGTGTGATCAAATATTATCGAAAGCATTTTACCGAAGTAAAATACATATCTCCACATTCGACATTTTTATTTTGTCGAATATGGTTATGTCGAAACCCTTGTTTCGTCTTGAACATTTAAATTGGAAGGAGTGTGATTTACTTTGGATAGATGTGGTCGGAACCATATATCCTTTGTGAAATACACATCTCCATATTCGACATTTTCATTTCGTCGAATGTGGTAATGTCGAAACCCTCGCTTCGACTAAAATAGTTAAATTGGAAGGAGAGGCGTGATTTACTTTGGATAGATATGGTCGAAACCATATATCCTTTGTAAAATACACATCTCCACCTTAGACATTTTTATTTTGTCAAATGTGGTCGTAACGGAACCTTCGACCTGAGTATTTAAATTGAGAGGAGAAGTGTAATTCACCTTGGGTTAAAGCGGTCGAAACCATTTAACCGTAGTAAAATACACATCTCCACATTCGACATTTTTATTTTATCGAATCAGAAACTTCAAATACATCTACTTTAGTCGAGGTGAGGAAGGGTTTGTGAAATACACATCTCCTGACTCGACCATCCATAGTGATATAATCTTGGGGGACAAAATATCGAAGTTTACTTGAACCTTAGTATTGATTGGCTTAAGACCTTAAAGGGGTGTTAAGTCAATCAATCATACTGATTGCCCTTAAACTTGGGTATTTTGTCATCAAGGTATTTCTTGATCGTCAAAAACTGCGGGGCTTAAAGATCATGCCCTATTATTAAGAAATTTCCGAACGCTTTTTAGAAGAAAGTCTTACTACATGCCCTACGATAAGGGTCTTTCGACTGCTTTTTAGGAGAAAGACTTATGTAAATTGCCTTACGATAAGGGTCTTTCGACTGCTTTTTAGGAGAAAGACTTGTGTAAAATGCCCTACGATAAGGGTCTTTCGACTGCTTTTTAGGAGAAAGACTTGTGTAAAATGCCCTACGATAAGGGTCTTTCGACTGCTTTTTAGAAGAAAGACTTATGTAAAATGCCCTACGATAAGGGTCTTTCGACTGCTTTTTGGGAGAAAGACTTACGTCCATTGCCCCTAAATTGGGGACTTGAGACAGTATATTAGAAGAATTGTCAAATTTTATTCATTTAGAAGCTCGAAGCTCGATTACATTTTCGGTTACTTACATGTAAAACTTTTGGAGATTGTCAGTGTTCCAAGTCCTTGGTAGTGACTTGCCATCCATGGTTTCGAGCTTGAAAGTGCCCTCCCTCAGCGCCTCGACTATCTTGTAGGGTCCTTCCCAATTGGGGGTCAATTTCCCATCTTCCTTGTGTCTGCCGACGGCTTCCATTTTTCGCAAAACCAAGTCACCCACCCTTAGTTGTCTCTTGCCCACACACTTGTTATACTCCCGTGACATTCGCAGTTTATAGAGCTGTTGTCGGAGTAAAGCATTGCCCCTTGTTTTTGGAAACAGATCCAAGTTGTGGCGCAAGGCTGACCAATTTGCCTCTTCGTCATACAACATGACTCTAAGGGTAGGTTCATATATTTCAACAGGGAGGACGGCTTCCGACCCATAAACAAGCATGAAAGGGGTTTCGCCCGTAGATCCTTTCACTGTTGTGCGAATTGACCAAAGAACGTTAAACAATTCTTCAGCCCATAGTCCCTTAGCATGATCTAACTTCTTCTTTATGCCTGAGAAGATGGTCTTGTTGAAGGCTTCGACCTGTCCATTAGCCTGTGGATGAGCGACTGAGGCAAAATGCCCGCTATCCCAGCATCTTCTAACCATTCCCTTAGCTTGGTGCACTCAAACTGAGGACCATTGTCGAAAACTATGGATTGGGGAACACCAAACCTGGTAATTATGTTCTTCCAAATGAAGTTCTTGATATCTGAAGTCTTGATGCCCTTCACCGGCTCAGCTTCGACCCACTTTGTAAAGTAATTAACAGCCACTACAACATACTTCCGCTGGCCTGAGGCTTGAGGGAACGGCCCTAGTATGTCCATCCCCCATTTGGCGAAAGGTAATGGATATAGCACGGGATTTAGATCGTTTGGAGGTCGACGAGGTATGTTGGCATGGATCTGACACTTAACGCATTTCTTCACCAACTCTTGGGCATCCTTACGAATCGAAGGCCAAAAATAGCCAGTACGAAGGGTCTTCTCGGCAAGTGCTCTTGCCCCAATGTGCGATCCGCAATACCATTCGTGCACATCCGCCAACAACTCTGCACCTTTTTCTGGGGTCACACATTTCAACAACGGGCGACTATATGATTTCTTGTACAACTGCCCATTCCAAAGTACAAACCAAGTGTCTCGGGCCTTGACGTACTTCGCTTCTATCGGATCTGACGGAAGAGTACCATTCACCTTATATTCAACGATTGCATTCATCCATGTGTTACTTCTATCAATGAAGTTTGATTCTTCAAAATCATTAATGTTCTTCGTTTGCTTAACTTCCTAAAAGACTGTTCGAGGGGTGTTCCCGGTAGCGGAACTAGCTAAATTCAAGAGAGCATTCGCCTGATTGTTCTCGGATCTAGGCACCTGCAATAACAAAAAGCTATCCAAATCCTTAATCTCTACCTTGACCATTTCCATGTACTTCAGCATGTTAGCATCTCTCGCCTCATATTCTCCATTGACCTGGCTGACGATCAATTGGGAGTCTGACATGGCCTCTATTCGGTGTGCCCCTGCAGCCTTACACATTTTAATTCCTGCGATCAAGGCTTCATATTCTGCCTCGTTGTTGGTAGCCTGAAAGTTGAACTTCATTGCATATTCGAAGACATCACCTTCTGGAGAGTGAAACTGAATACCTGCCCCACATCCGTCCTGAGTGGCTGAACCGTCGACACATAGTTTCCATACAATGGGCACTACCTCTGGCTGAGGAGGTTTAGTCTGCTCGACGATGAAATCAGCCAGAGCTTGCCCCTTGATCGCCCTTCTTGGTTCATAGACTATGTCGAAACCATTCAACCAAATTGCCCATTTTAGCATTCTCCTAGAAGACTCCAGTCGAGTGAGAGAGTCCTTGATCGGCTGATCTGTATATACTACAATCTTATGGGCAGCAAAATAAGGTCGAAGCTTCTGACTTACCTTAAGCAAGGCAAGTCCGAACTTCTCTGGTGTGGGATATCGAATCTCGACACTTTGCAAAACATGACTGATAAAATATACAGGGAGTTGAACACCCTCCCTCTCGGCTACCAACACAGCAGAAACAGCATGCTATGATACAGCAAGATACATGTAAAGGGTTTCCCCTAATCGAGGACTTACCAGGCGAGGCAAAGTATGAAGGTGTTCTTTGATTTTGGCGAGGGCTTCCTCAGCCTCAGGAGTCCATTCAAACTTAGTGTTTTTCTTGATTGCTTTGAAGAAAGGTTGGCACTTATCCCCCGACTTCGAGAGGAATCTGCCCAGAGCGGTCAGACAGCCTGTCAACTTCTGAACTTCCTTCACACTTTTGGGTGACGACATGTCTAGTACTGCCTGAACGTTATCTGGATTGGCCTCAATGCCCCTCTCGTCAACCAAGTATCAGAAGAACTTTCCTGAAGTCACTCCAAATATGCACTTCTTAGGATTTAGTTTCATCTGAAAGTGTCGAAGCGTCTCAAAAGTTTCCTTCAAGTTCAAAGGGTGATCATTAGCCAACTTACTTTTGATAATCATATCATCAATATATGCTTCGACATTTCGACCAATCTGTTTAAAAAATACCGCATTCACTAGCCTTTGAAACGTGGCAGGAGCGTTTCGCAAGCCAAAAGGCATGACCTTATAGCAATACAGACCATTGTCTGTCACGAATGCAGTCTTATCTTAGTCTTCGACCTTCATGGGAATCTGATGGTATCCCGAGAAGGCATCGACGAAACTCATTACTTGGTGACCAGCAGTGGAATCGACTAGATTATCGATCTTCGGGAGAGGAAAAAGATCCTTAGGGCATGCTTTGTTAAGATCCGTGTAATCAACGCACATCCGCCAGGTTCCGTTAGGCTTGGGAACCAAGACGACTTTCGCCATCCACTCGGGGTATTGGCATTCCCTGATGAAGCCGGCCTCCAACAATTTCTTTACTTCCTCGTCTGCCGCTTTGCTTCTTACTGGACCCAGATTCCTCTTTTTATGCTTAACGGGTTTGGTCGTGGGATCGACCTGTAGAGCATGCTGGGCTATCGACGGATCGATTCCCGGCATCTCCTCGACGGTGAAGGCAAAAACATCTTTGAATTCCGATAGCAACTGCCTAATCTCTTGACCAAGGGAGGGGCCGATTGATTGCCCAACCCTAACTGTCCTGTCCGGTTTAGCTGGATCGAGGACGTATTTTTCAGGAGCATCCGCAGTTTCTGGCTTCAAAGCGGCTTGGTATAAACCATGAACAACCATTGCTTCTTGATGAATGCCATGTACCATCATCACCTCCCCCGACTTTCTCTTCTTCTAGGCTAGTTGAACATCACATTCTTCCTTTTCATCCCCCCGAGCAATGGGCTTGAGAGTGGTAAGGTAACACTCCCTAGCCAATTGCTGGTCTCCGTGTATTAACCCTATCGTCTTTTTGTCATCACAGACAAACTTAAGAAGCATAAGATGGGTGACGATTACTGATTTGGACACATTAAGTGTTAGACGACCAAGAATGATGTTGTAGGCAGTGAGACCTTTGAGAACTAAGAACTTCACCCGCAAGTGTCTACACTCGTCTCGGTTGCCAAACCTTACTGGGAGAATGACAATTCCCACAGGCTGAATCACCCCTCCTCCAAATCTAACAATCGGATGGGTAGCTTTCACAAGGTCGTCATCATTGTATTTTAACTTGGTGAGACAATCCCAACTTATTATGTCAGACGAACTACCAGTATCAATAAGGATTCGTCTTACCTTCATGTTTGCTACCTTCATCTCCACCACCAGTGGATCATCATGGGGCAGTCGAATGGATCCTTTTCCTTCGAACAAATTAGAACCTCCGGAAAGGTTTCGTCAGCCTAAATAGGCGAACTCTCAGCAACCTTTAGACTTCTCAAATAGTCCTTACTTCCTCTGATCGTCGGTCCGTCGGAAGACAAGCCTCCAGCAATCATATGGCATACTTCGGTGTCGGTGTCACCGTCATCCCCTTTGGTCTCGTCACCTTTGGCCTTTTTAACTTGCCTTTTGATTAGATGGGCCGGGATTTTACCATCGGTTGCTAATTCTTCCAGCTTCTTCCTCAAAACATGACAACTATTGGCATAGTGTCCAATGTCTTGATGATACTTGCAGTATTTGTTCTTGTCTCGAAATTGCTTTTCTGTTTTCATTGGTGGTGGATCCTCAATATCCACCTTATCCTTCATCTCTTTGTATATCTGAAAAAGGTCTTTCGTAAATTCATACTTAGGACCATTATCTTCCCATTTCCGCTTCTGGTTTCTCGACTTGTCGATAGACCAGGTACTCTGCTTTCATCGGTCTCCTCCCCCTTTGCCCTGATTGGCCTTGTGGGAGGAACCGCCAGAAGGCTTGGGCGAATAATTTTGGTGATGTTTCACCTCTCACCGATCACTTCGCGAAACTGAGCAGACTTCCTCTACGCGAATGTGATCCTCAGCCTCTCGTAGGGCACTCTTTAGATCGGAGCACCCTTTCTTTACAATCTCAAACTTGAAATCAGAGTCATCATGCAAACCTCGAATAAAACTATCGAAAACAACATCTTGAGACAAACCTTGGATCTACAGAGCTTCGTTATTGAACCTCTTGACGTAGCTGCGCAGCGACTCATCGTTTCGCTGTTTGATCTGAGCCAAATGGATACTGCACTTTTTCTCTTGTCGGTTGGCCATAAAATGATGAGAGAATATCATAGATAGTTCAGTAAAGTTGTGGTGGACCCAGAGGGAAGTCCATTGAACCATTTCTGAGCTATGCCCGACAGCGTTGCAGGAAAGAATCGACACTAGGTGGCATCGTCTGCTGGTGTAGTGCTAGGTGATCATCGGGATCTGTCGTTCCATCATACGATGCTATCGTCGGGAACTTAATCTTGGGTTTGGGGGCCAGTGTGATTGAGGCGAAGAGAGGTGAGTGTTGAGTGAGAGCTAGATTTTGAAGCCTTTCCAAATCGGATGGTTGTTGTGCGCCTAGGCCATTACTAGTGTAAGCGATTGGTAAATGACCTAGAGACAATGGGTTACCCCCAATGTCGAAATGCTGCTTCTCTCCCCTCCAACGTATTGTATAAATTTAAGAGATCGGAATCTTTGATACTCTGATGAGGGCTCTCGCCTCGGAACACTGACAAGGTTGGATTTTCCATGATAGGAGTCGATCCAGAGCCTGAGTACTGTGGGCAGTTGAGTTGGGTGGAGGCTCTTGCTTGTTTCTTAGCCTCCAGTAACCAACGGACGTCCATCTTGGAGTTGTTGGCCTTCTTGGCCTCAATAAACTGCCGAACATCATGAGGCGGTAGCTTGGGAACATGCGGAGTGGGACTGGAGTGAGACTCTACTGAATTGGAACGGTGTGACTTCTCTTGAATCTGAGATTTCTTGGGATGGAGCGTTCGCCTATAAGGCTTGGACGAAGGCTTGGTAAATGGCTTGGCCAGAGGCCGTGCCTTCTCGGTATTTGAAGGTTTGTTGGCAGGAGTAGGTTGTTTAATCGCCATAGTCTTTAGCTTAGGAATCGGAGGAGTGCTTGCCCCTTCGATTGCTAGCTTACTTCTTCTCCTTTCCAACTCTCCTTTGGCTATCAACATCTCAGACTTCTTTGTCTGGGCCTGCTGGAGATCCTGAACGAGCTGACCTAGCGTTTTGACGTTCTCCAAGAGCTGACGCTGAGTCGCGAGATGTTCATCATATTCTCGCTTTGAGACGTAGACAGTTGAATCGTCTACTGGGCCTTCGTCGTTGCCTTTATCCAGGTCCTCATAATCATCCACCTCATCGGTGATGATTGGAGGGTCCGGATTTGCCTCGGGATCAGCTCCAAAGAGGTGAATTCGAGTAGCTTCGATACTATTATCTTGATCAGACATGACTAGACGCCTCCCCACAGACGGCGCCAAATGTTGTTACAAGTATAACGTGGAGAATGAGATGGAGGATTTGAGGGGTGAGTAGGCTCTCCCTAGCCACGCCTGATATGGAACGTTGAGAGACTTGTGTTGGAATGTCGAGAGGTTGGGGAACCGATGCGTCTTTCGACTTCCAAGGTTGGAGCTCTCGACTTGAGAGGGCTCTGAATAATGGAGTGTTGGACAATGGTGCTCTCGGCTTGGAGACCTCTGGACCAAGATGCTCTCAACTTGGAGGGCTCTGGATCAAGGTGCTCTCGACTTGAGCTGGCTCTGGACGAAGAACCTCTCGACTTGGAGGGCTCTGGACCAAGGTGCTTTGGACAATGAGGCTCTCGACTGGAGATGGCTCTCGGCTATGATGCTCTCGTCCAAACCTGAAACAAAGGAGATAATCTATCGATTATCCCCCTCCGATGCCTAAGTCAGACAATGATTAAAGGAGGAAAAAAGGGTAAATGAGTTGGGATGAGAGAATCTCCCTTTTTGGTGAAAGTATTGTAGATGAGTTGATTGATGGGAAGTGTGCAATGATCTGTGTCTTGGGAGAAGTGCAATAATTGGGTATTTATACTGTTCCCATATATTGCCTTCCCCAATCACATAGTGACACGTGGCCTTAAATCATAGGCTTAGGAACAGTGGGCTGGCTTTTATTTGCCATATGAAGCCCATTACAAGGTTACTAGGGTCTCCCTATTCTAGGGTTACTCCCCTCATTAACCTCATAATTACTCAATCATATCAATCAGTTACATTAACCATTTACCTAGTTATATGGTTATGCACCTGGCATAATATGAAGGGATACAAATCATCCCTATTAGTATGCTTACGTGGCCTTTTCTAAGGGGGCCACGTCACCCAAATAATGCCCTGGTGGCATCCGGCTAGGATGCCACATCAAATTGCAATTTCAGTCATCACAACATACTCAATCGGTGGGCTTGGGGCTGTAGTAGTGGCGGCGATGGCCGTGGGGCTGCAGTGGCCATGGGAGTGGGCATGGTTCTATTGGTTTTTTGTTTTTATTTTATGTTAAAAAACTAAAATTAACCTTAGTTTTGTTAAATAAATTCATTAAGGTTATAATGTAGAATAGTTATATAATTCAGGGGTATAATAAGAAGGGTAAAAAAAATGGGGATATATTGTAGAAAACGCGTTTTTCAGGGTACCGTGTAGAAAAATCCTAAATTATATTAGCATCCAAACGGTTAAGTTTGCGGTTTATAATAAGATGGTATCCCCTTAAATGTAAGCTATGGCCCGTATATCATTATGTTGTATTTTGACTTTCATGATTTTGATTTTTTTAGTTTTTTATAACTATAAAAATAATTTAAATTTATTGAAAAACTAATAGATATTAAACGGTTTGATTCGGTTTATAATTTTTGAAAAATCAAACCAAATTGTATTAAATAAAAAAAATCATAAACCAAATCAATCCGCTACAATAGAGATTGGTTCGATTTGATTACAATCGATCCTAGATCTTCTGAAATCAAGAGACAAACTATAACTACTCGAGTTATCTCTCAAGTTTGGGTTGTCATGGATGAAAAATTCTGTGGTAAGCCCCAAATCTCCATGTTAGTATATCGTTTATATAGTTTTTAGTAGTATTTTGTTCAACTAGTGTTTCCCGACGCGCGCATGCGCGCCGTGGTCCACTCTAATTTATTTTAATAATATAAGTTAAAATATTAGCCAAATTTTTTGATTGTTTTATATAATTAGTATTAACTGTTGTTTTTGTTGATGGAAAATTCAGTATTCTCTACATTGGTTATGGGCAAACAACTATTGAATAATATTAGTTTTAGCTTCTAATTATTTCTAATAATTAGAATGTGGTTTAAAGTCTGAACTTATTTTATAAGTTATAATTTTATCAAAGAAATTAACATCTCAATAGTTATTTGTTATGGATAATGAATGCTAATGTGTTTTTTAGGCCCGTCTTCATGATTCAATGCTTCGATTAGTGTTGGATATTAGATCCTAATGTGTTTTTTTGGGCTTCACAATGTTGTGATATGAGCCTCAAATTTTTCAGTGAGACTCTGATAGGCCTTGTTTAATTGTATTTTATGTTACTTGTATAGCTTTAAAACATGTCAATGTGCATGGCTCATAAAAATTTAATACTTTGCACAAAGAAAATGAGCTAGCATTATAGAAGACGTATGTGTATTAAGATATGTAGTAAAGGTTTATTATTCGAACCTCTTATGCAATATATATGGGAAAGGTTAAACAATTACGCAAGTAAATAATTCATTTTGACATTAGTCACAAATTAATGATATGAAGAATATATATATGTGGTACACGCCTTACAATTGTGGAACTCTAATAATTTAACAGGCATCAATCTCTCATTTATCACAGGCTTCACAGCAAAGTGGGAAAACTAAAATACAAAACTTGGATTACATTACACCTCGTAAAATTTAAGCACTTCACCTACGTCATAATAAGTATAGCTATATACCTTGAACAAGCTTACAGTATGGCTATATACAACATAACAGTACATCAGTTATTGGCATTCTAGTGGTAATAATTAATGTACAAGCCTAGTATGGCTATGCAGAAGATGATTCACATTGTAAGATCACATATTTAATGTCACTTCCCGTATCTCATATAACCAAGCCTCTAATCGACACAAGTACCACTGTAAAACTTCATGTGCAAGCCCTTCTTGTCTGCAAAATAATAGCTCACATATATTAACAAGATGTGACTTAGCAATTCTCATACTTGTATTTTTCCCTATCAAGTTCTTCTGCTCATACCTCAAATGCGGATACGTGTCGAGAACAATTGAAATCGCTTGAAGTACAGACAAGTCATCACTGTTTGCATCCCTGATTTTCTCAGTCTACAAATACAAAAAAAATATAGAAAAAAGATAATGGCCAACTTAGTAGCATCCATGCTTTGATGTCTTCAATAGTTTTATCAATAAAAGCATCTTAAAGTTCTTTCAAACTGAGTGCATTATAAGGCAATAAGTAACAATGAGATACAGTCTAACATGCTAGAAACTTAGAATTTAACGAACAGTGATACTTTAATATACAAAAGCAAATTTCATTTATATGCCAACTTGACAACCAATTCATATATCATTGAACTGCCCAAAAAAGTGGCTTCCTCCAGAAGCACCCAGGCTTCATGCAACTTATAAGTGTGAAGCTCGTGCTTGCTGCCAATCACAACTTACAAGAGAAGCAAATATAACATGTAAAACATTCTCCTTTACGATCTATGACTTTTGAATGAGAAACTCTATCATCTACAATTCTAAGAAATATCAGCTTGCAGCTGGCAATTTTTATTGGTAATTAGATAACAATGCAGTTAGATCATAAAATAAAGGAATGATTGGAGAGGGAAGCAAGGAGCTGGCAGCATGCAGTCAGGTAGTGTATGATGCAAAGAATTCTACATAGAAGCCCTAATAATCACTTCCTCTGTCCATAATTCCACATTACCAATGGTTACGATATACAAGTAGAAATTATTCCACATTCAGGCAGCAGGCAGTGTATGATGCAAAGATGACTGTCCAAGAAATAATAGTATATGGTACAAATATTCGTTAGAAATTAAAGTTAAAGAGGAATTTCGTTATTGATTTTATCCTTTAGGAATTGCGCTCGAGCATGATTTTATTTACGAAGTAATTGTATTGGATGTGAAATTTGTTTCCGTATTTTAGATTTTCTTGATTCTTGAATGCATATCTGATGTAGATGTCGTATGGCTTATTATGAATGAAATTCATGTTCTCTTAAAAAAATACTATAAAAAAWTTTGTATGATTCAACTTTGAATTAATGACATTTAATCAAGATTTTTAATTATTATGGATTACCAGAATCGTTAATAATCCTATTCGGATTATCTCTCCTCTGATACTTAAATAAGTAAGGTAATTTAAGGGATATGAGAATTAGAACGAGAAAGTAGAGAGATGCTATCATGTGTTGTTTGTTGAGAATAATGAATGTATGTCATTAATGAGCTTTTCCGTACATTTATAAGCGCTTTTACCATCACCCTTGGAAGCCTAGATGTGACATTTGTCACTCATCTTCATCGTCGAATATCCAATACTATCGCTTTGGCATAAGAATATCRAGTTTTCYATTTGTCTCTTATTAGGTTGATTRGTSACCGTTTGGCCCGMGCCACCTAGGATCGCTTTATCCAAAATTGAGTTGACACGTGGCAAACAGGATCTACATGCCACATCACAATGCATAGTTTTATTAAATTTATTTTTAATACTATTTTATAATTAAAATTCAATAAATAATTATGATAATGATGGATGGAAGTCGTTAATTAGGTCTTCAAAAATTAATGCAAGTTTTTTTTTTTTTTGTAATTCATCATATCTATTAACTAATTTTTTTATAATGTAAATATTTTTAATTTAGTATCAAATTTTCGAGGGCCTTCATAATCCTTGACTTAATTATAATGTTATTTTTTATATTTAAACTTAATTAAATACTTCCTCTGTTTCAATTTAATTACTTGTAACTTTTGCAATTTATGAAAATATCATACTACAGCAACTTTTTTTTTCTTTCCTTTTTACTTGTCATTTCTTCCTATATCTCTCTTAAATCATGTTTCATTTTCTCTCTCTTTCACTTTCAACACTCACAACCAAATTTTGCCTGCCTAGGAGCCGAGCCATGTTGAAAGTGCTAGTAAATGAAACGGAGGAAGTATAATATTTTTAGAATTAATTATATTGTTAATTTGTTTCTGGTATTCAGTTTAATATAATTTTAGAATAATATGAGAACAAGAAAATTTAATATTTTATCATTTATCTAATTTTTTATCCACTCCGTACATAAATTTAATTGTTATGTGTATTCTTGTTTTGAGATTTAATTCATATAAATAAGATATGGATAATTTAATTTTTATCACTCCGTATCTAGTTTACTATATTATATCAAATGTATGAAATCGTAACACGTGTACAATGGATGTCAGTTTCACCTTATTTTAGTACTCTCTCCATTTTTTATTAGATTTTCATACCAAATTGACACGGTGTTTTAAAGAGTTATTGAGTTGGCTAAAATAGTTGAGTAATTCGGGTAAAAATTGAGTAAGTTAGGTAAAAGAATAAATGTGAGAATGCAAATTTATCAGAAAAATAAATATAAATTTGATGAATAGATGAGTAAAATAATGAAAGTTGATTTTAGAAAAGAATAATCATTAATGTTAGAGTAAATAAAAAATGAGTGAAACAAAAAAAATGGTTATTTAGATTAGTTGGAACAACTAATTGAAACATCACAAAATGAAAGTAAAGGAGTATATAGTTATAGATCTCTATTACGGAGTACATAAGTGAAGGGAACAATAGTGTCCCTACTTAAATTACTATATTACCTCTACAAGTGAAAATAGTGACTTAAAAGCAACATGTAAACATTCCTAAAATAATTTCAATTAACTCTAAGACCCTGTTCTCGTCAACCTTTTTCAATAAGTTTCAGTAAAATTAAGTTCATTTCAGTAAAAATAAGTTCAGTTCAGTAGTAATAAGTTCAGTTCAATAAAAACAAGTTCAATCCTTAAGAAATTTGTTAAGATTTAAGTAAAAATAAGTTCACTTRAGTTCAGTAAAATAAGTTCAGATCAGTAGAAATAAGTTCAATTCAGCAAATTTCAATTGACGAGAACATGGCCTAATTTTACCCATAATCAATAAATATCAATCAATCACAATCTCTATTACATAACAAAATGTGAAAGCAATGGTGTCCCCCTCTAAAATTACTACAATACCCTCCACATTAAAAAAAACCATAAAAATATTCCTAAAAATATTCAATCAATGCAAAACAATTAAGACAATACATTTACAATTGATTGAGTGTTCCATATATTTGGCAAAAAAAAACTTACTTACAAAATAAGACAATAAATTATGAGACTAAATTTTATAATTAGCAACTAAAATTCAAAGTAATATCTATTACAATTCAAAAAAAAAATACGTGTAAATGAAACCAAGAATTAAATTTGAGAAATCACAACTTTGAAAACTCCGCCAGTAGGTAGGCCAGTTAAAACAGTTACTGCTACATCTTATGACATGAACCAAAATGATAATTTTGTGAGGCGTCCCTTAGGATTTGCAATAGAATGAGGKTCTCGATCGTATATAATGGAGGATGAAAATTTATGTGAATGACTTCTCGAAATAATCACTTTTGGTTCATGTTAGGCTACCCCACTTATGGGAATAAGTCATTTAACCACTATTCATTTTACTTCTTAATGAAGTGGGTAATTTTAGCAATGGGTAAACAAGCAATCATAATTACTAGTATTTTTTGCACGCTATGCTTGACCAAAACAAATTATTTAGTAGTGGAACATGTTCATACTTGTTCAAAGTTGTGATGCAATCAATCAATCAGAAC